>JADRCO010002538.1:0-13276 GCA_021464525.1 Rhizophagus sp. LPA8_4_AMF
ATATCTATTTTTTTCCATAAATATTTAAAGAATATTAATAAAATTATTTGTATTCCCTACTTGTTAAATGACTCTTATTAGTCACCCAAGTCTTCAAGTCTTGCTTTATTAAACTGAATTATTAAAATTAATATTATGAAATCTATAAAAAAACGCGTTTATTATAAACAAAAGTAGTATACAGTTTAATAATAATATTTTCATATTTAAAAGTTCTTTAAGAATATTTGACTTCTTTATCATTTAATATATTTTAAAAAATATTTAAAATGTTTTTAATATGGAAAAAAGAAAAGAAGAGTTCGTGGGAGAAATAATTTTGTTGTACCGGTAAATATCAAACAAATAAGGCTGATCACGCCACAAGATTCTGTGTAAGTCACGTAACTTATTCAAGGTGAGTAACGTAAGATGAGAAAAATTTCACTTTACGTTACGTACCTTACCTTATAGTGAGTACGTAGATAAAACATGTGGCTTTACGTTACTCACTTAGCTAATCTATGTTACTCACTTTCTATATACTCAACAATTTGCACATAAAAATTGCGCAGTTACTCCTTACTCTCATATCATCTTACTCATTATATTCAGAAATTTTTTTTTACTGATTTACTGATATTTGTATTAATAGTAAACATCAAAATGGATAACATCAAAATGGATATCAACTTTGCCTCAACTAACTCTACTTTCAATAACCTCGATCCTTATGTTTTATCTTCAACTAAGGAAGAAATGGACGCTAGAAAAGGTAACTTTGCATTGTTACGAAAAATAAGAAAAAGGAATTCCTAAAGTATTTTTTAGATCTGGATGATTATCAAAAAAATGGCGCAGAAGAGCAGAGTCGCAAAGGAAGTTTACGAGCAATTTCTTCTGCTATACAAGTAAGTTTCAAAGGTTTGGCTTCCGCTTGCTTTTATGCAATGACATGATGTTAATGCCTGTTCTTTAATGCACATCAGAAACAATCAAATTCTCCGCAGTACCAATTGTCCACGACCAATGACTGTAAATGTGAATGGAGCCACAATCTCCATAGCTACCCCAGAGGATGCTCTCTGTTACCTCTACACGATCAACTATTCTCTCCTAAAGAACCTCTACACAATCAACCATCCCCTCCTAAAGAAAAATCTCCAGAAAAAGAAAAAGGAATTCACATACTTGAGACAGGTGAAATTTCTTTTTTGGCATTTCGAACAACTTCGTCGATTGATAATTATAATAGTGAATTGCGACAATCATTCAACAGCAATCAATGTCTCTTGAAAGTCAAACCAAGAAATAATTATAGCCATTGTGTTTGGTGTATCAATTTCAGCCCCCACCGAGAACACAAGGAAGAAATTAGCTTTAATCCAAGTAGAGAACAACCAACACATTTTTCCTCAGAAATAAAATGGAGAAGTGATTCAAAAGATAGACAAGTGGGTATTCGGGAACTGTGTGGAGATGAATGCCTGGACATCTTTATGTCTGTTCAGGCCAGATCTCCCAATAAAGTCTTGAACGATATCAATTCACTTGAAAGAAATAAAGTTGACATGCAAGAATTGCCAAGCTTGTCAGAACTGGTTGGCACAACCAAGAATAAATATGGGTACCGTGAACTCCAACCAAAACATGAATGGTTAATAGATCAGGAAAATAGGAAATATTTCAATAATGAATATGGTATCACTGATATTAATCCATTGCTTGAAGATTATTATGGAATGTCTGTTTTGTTTTTAGATAGCCGTGGTATTCTGCTTGAATGGTGTGAATATACACGAGATATGTACATCTTAGGAATTAATGAAATGGAAGGTTTTGCAAACATTCTCTACCACCCAGAAAAGAGATGTATCATTATAAAAGATACTGGCGAGATAATACCTGATGAGGATCTTGAATGTCAAGCAGAAGAGTTAGCAAAAGCTGAGTTTGCTAATATACTAAAAACAAGATAACTGCAACTTTATATATAAAGCCTTTCTAACTATGTTTTGTGATAAAGCTTACATCTTTTGCTTTTGTCTTAAATATTTGAGTTTTAATTTACCTGCTAGATTAGAAATATAACCTATGTGATAGTTATATATATATATTTTTTCTATATATATGTGAGAAGATTCTTTGCACTTTGGATTTTAAATGTAATATAAAAATTATTATGGTCAATAAAGAATAAACACATTATAATGCATAAAAAATGAAGCACAATTTGGTTGGGCAAGTCTTTATTATATTTTTCGTAAAGTATCATAAGTATTATATGAGAAAGTGTAAGTAAAATGTAAAAATAAAGAAGAAGCAGAGTTTCACTAAATCAAGCTCAGATGATATGATGGATAATAATTTTTATGTAAATATTCAAAAGTTTGTTAGTATATTTTTTGCCAAGAAAAATTTTTTATTAATATATGCGAAAAGTAAATACAAATGTTTGGGACTGTACTGTGATACATGACTAAATTCTATCCTATAACTCGCACGCAAAATCATTCCTTAATAAATTTTTTCGTCCTTGCTCTCTTACTATCTGGAGAGTCATCAACTTCGACCTTATCCTTCAACAAACCTACGATAATCTTCATGACCTTTTTAACACCTCGGCGAAGTTCTGCATCATCTTTCATTATTTTTTCGGTAAGTACTATATGATAGTTGTCTTTTGAGCAATAAATCCTTTTTGGTGTATACATGAGAAAATACCAGTCCAAAGCTAAACGAAGAAAGGCATGAGTTAGTATATACAAATGATTAATAAAAAAGTTATACAAGACCGAAATCTCTACCCGTGGTTACAATTTCATAGAGGTAGTCAATTCATCATCAAATGTTACAGACGATTTCCTTTTTCTCATGTTTATGTAGTGAGAGTTTTCGAGTTGCATTATGTTCTGCATGAATCACGCCACCAAATCCTTTTGTTTTCCTTCAATTATGGCTATCAACTCCTCATTGACAATATCTATAATTTTTTTGATTGCATAATCATACCCGGCCTGATGCTTCTTCGCCAACAACTTCAAACTGGAGGTCCAGGGTAATTCCTTTCTTAGTGATTCTTTTGGCGATATAGATGGATGCATATAATATTGGGAAAATATACTCACAACATAATGCACAGCTTAATTACTACCTGTTGTCAAACCTATAATTTCCATCCTGCATTTTATCTCCGTTATACACTGCTCTAACTCCTCATCTTCATCATCAATTTTCACGGGCTCTGGTTCAAAGGGAGGAATTTTTATATCATTACTGTCAATTCCATACTTGCGTAGTATTTCACTCAAGTCTTTCTTACTCTTGTACGAGGAGAACAGATGCAACCTTTTCTCTTTACACTCCTTAGCGAAGTCAGCAAAAACTGTCACAAGTCCCAAACCTAAACTGATACTGTGAAGTTTCTCTTCAGTTAACTGGAGAAATACATGACCAATAATCTCTTCCTTTTCTAAAATTTTTATAGTATTCTCACTAAGTTTCAAGTCACCCTCCTTACGCAAGAAATTTATGTTCCTCAGTATGATATCATATTTCTTAATTTCGTCTGCCAAGGTGTACTAGTTTCAGACATTCTGTTACGTTTTTATAGGAATATTTGGCTCAGACAAAAATAGTGTTATGTTCCAGAGGGAGATAAAAAATTATTTCTGTTCGGAAAAGAAAATACTGGGCATTAATATATGATTTATGACACACAGGCATTGCATCATTCATGTGACCCGCTTTCTTAATGTACTGGTCAAATAATACTTTATTTATGAAATTAAAAAAAAACATTACCAGAAGTTGGCCTACAATACATAAAAATTGTGACTATACTTCGTGTCTAAGACCTATCGCTATATGATACGAATAAAAAATCTAATTATCTTTACTTAGTATCTCTGGCACCCTTTCAGCAGGAGGGTACATGATAACATTGATTCCCTTTTCACCACCAAAGATACGTTAGGGTTGTATAGGAAATGAGTAAAAGTTGTGTCTTGCGGTTGCATTCCTATTGCACCTTCTACTTCAAATTCACTGATGTTTCTTAAGCTGTTGATTATGGCACTATCAGCTATAAATGTGATCCTATATAAAGCCAAATTAGTCAAATCTATATCTTAAAATTGATCTAGATGACAGGTTCTGATTGCCTCTGTGAGAGAAGAGTCTCTATTGTTGTTAGCATTAAATATCGTTACTTTGAAAATATCATTCACTCTCTCATCAGAAATGAGACAGTTGAGAGTAATATCTCCACCAGTGAGAAACTTGTCAAGCTTGTCAGGAGTCTTACCTTTTATTGCAATTTCATTGGTAGAAGTCAATATAATCTAATCATTTGTGTACTGTAATTTAGAGTCAAAATTCTATTTATTGTGATAATTTATTTATAATGATAAATCTTAAGTAATTATAAAATTCATTTAATAAAAATAAAAAATATATATATAATTATAAATGATAAACTGGGATACATTTAAAACAATCTAAAACTAATAATGTATGATAAATAAATATTATAAAATTCTTGTCAAATTAAAAATATTTAGCTTTAGGAAAATTGAGAGATTTTGGACTATCTGAAGGGCCATCTATAGGACCTTTTAGACCATCCTTTGGACCGTCTTTAGGACCATCTTTGGGGCCATCCTTAGGACCATTTACAGGACCTTTTGGGTCAGAACCTTTGCAACCATCTACAGAACCATCTACAAGAACTTTTGGTCCATGTTATGGACCATCTTTGGGGCCATCCTTGGGATTGTCATTTGGAGTTTTAGGATCATCAAATTCCTTAAGGTCTATTAGATTTTTTACGTTTA
Source organism: Rhizophagus sp. LPA8_4_AMF (assembly GCA_021464525.1). Taxonomy (NCBI): domain Eukaryota; kingdom Fungi; phylum Glomeromycota; class Glomeromycetes; order Glomerales; family Glomeraceae; genus Rhizophagus; species Rhizophagus sp. LPA8_4_AMF. Next base: position 4,815 of record JADRCO010002538.1, read on the forward strand.
AATTTACCATGATCATGCTTTTTGACTTTTGAGAGATTTACCATGAGGAGGTGGAGGAATTTTTGGTTTATTTTTATGATTGTGTTCCTCTCTTCTAATAATAATATTGGTTTCAATCTTATCAATTATTGTAGTAAACGAACTGGTAGTGAAAAAGGCTAAAGTAATAACTTTATTTTTACGAGGTTTTTACTAGACAAAATATTTTACAAAAGATAAAATGCATTTATATGTCTCTTATTTTTCATAAATTGTTATAATATGTAAGCATTTTTTTTTCTTTTCAAGATATTAGGTTGACTTAAAAAAAAATGAAGGGAAAGAAACCTTACATTTATATAAAAATTCCTTATAAGAATTGAATATATTATAACAACCAAATCAATATGAATTATCATAACATTCATAACATTAGAATTTTTATCGGTAAAGTCCTTTTAAGAATTAAAATAATTTTTCATGATTACCAATAAATTATTAAATAAGTCCCTTGGCATACGTAATATTTTTCTTTTTTTAAGATTACGGATAAAAGAAATTGATCGTCCATCATAATTATGCATATTTAACATTACTTTCACATCAAATTTAACATGATATTACTGATATTACTTTAATTCAATCATGCCTTTTGACTATATAATTATGATTACCAGAAATATGCACTAGATCTGCGTAAATTTTATTCTGAACTAAGTATTATGTAGATCAGTTGTAGATCATGAGGATCATCATGTAGCCGAGAATAATTGCAAACGTAAAGAATGATATTGGGAAACATTCACGACTTCTTCAAATTCTATAGTTACTGTGCCATCGATTAAAGAATAACAAAATTTTCCAGATCTCAATCACCATTTGAAAAATTTTTCTAGACATAAAAGTTTACATATTGATTAAAAATCATCTATTTCAATTATTTTATTGCAATGCAAATCATCTATAATTAAGATTTCCAAGAAATTACAGTTTGAAATATAATAAAGTTTACATCAAAAAATTTGGCACTTCCACCATTACAAAGACAATAAGTTATTTAATAATCAGGTTAAAAATTCTGAACTTTTCACATAAGTGTGTTAGTTCAGCAGATTTATTTTTATTTTAAAGCTATAAATACAATAAAATAATACATATACAGTCAACCCTTGATATAATGAACCCTTAATATAGTGAATTTTAAGTACACTTATAATTAATTTACCCTCGTTATAGTGAAGTAGCCAATCAAATTACTCAAAATCTTCACTATAGCCCTATAGCGAAGTTGAAGTCCAGAACCTAGGGTTCACTATATTAAGGGTTGACTGTAATGACTTACAGATAAAACATTTTTAATAATGGATTAATTTAACATTTACCAGAGGTGAATTTAAAAAAAAATCACCAGGGTGAATTTCACCCTATACTGCATAAAATATTATAATGGTAAAATTCACTGGTTAATTTCTGTATTACATAAAATTTAAATTGTACAGTAAATTACACAAATTACATAAATTACATGAACATCGTGGTGAAATTCACCTCTGGTGAATTTCACCTTGATTTAAAATTTGACTAACCTTTAATGTTTTAATTTAATACACAAAAAATGCCACTTTTCTTCTTTTGTTTTTTTGTGTTCTTTAAAGAAGAAAAATCCTTCTTTTCTTAGTAATGGATAACGTTAAATCGTTAGCTTTTGGTAGTAATTTATATGAAACAAACTCTTTCTTGCCATATTATGAACCTTTTAATGAAAACCCTTCGCTATATTCTAAAATTTTTGATAATCTTTTACTATCTGGGTTATCATCTGAACTATTTTCTAAGCCTTCTGACTTACTTTCCAAACTATTTTCTGAATCACCTTCTGAACCACCTTTCGAATTAACTTTAGATGAAAATATAGACCCTTTAGAGCAACCTAATAATTATCTATACAATCTTACTGTAGGTGATAGTTTTGATAATTGGTCATCAGTTGATACATCCATGTATCAATATTGCCTAGAACGTGTTTTTGGATACCAGATTTTCTGAAGTGATAAGGATCCATATGATTCAACTATTATTTGGCATAAATCATTTCGTTGTTCATCAAGTGGCAATTATGAAGCTTGAAAAATAATTGATCAAAAATTACATTATTTACATGGTACTATAAAAACAAATTGTGAATGGCATTGTAATTTCACATTTCCTAAAACTGCACATTATGTAAAATGTACAACTTTAAAGGACAATCATAATCATGAAATAAGTCCTGCGCAAATATCTCATGTAATTGCAAGATATCGGCACCTTAATGATGAAATAGTACAAGATCTCCAATTTTTTATGGATTGCAAAGTAGCACCAATTACACAGCATTTTTTATGCTTATTTCATATATGGCAGAATATTATAAATCATTTGAAAACGCCATTAGTTTCAAATTTTAATAATTTCAGCAAGGCCTTTTACTCTTGCAGGAACTCATTAAGTACAGAGATTTTTGAGCAACGTTGGGAATATATGTTACGTTATATGTCCAAAACATTGTATCCGGTTAGAATGAATTGGGCTAAAGCCTATACTCCATTCCAGTTCAACGTGGGTATTCAAAGTACTCAAAGTGTGGAGTCATTTAATGGAATTATTAAAAAATCTTTGAATACCGCTAGTACTCTCTGTGACGTCCAAGAAGCGATTGATAAGAGACATAAAGAAGAAATTAGATACTGTCAATTGGTAGATCTTAAGGCAAAATATACAACAATTAGTCTTCCACATATTTCTTCACAGTTTTTTTCAAGTGTTGATGCGGTTATTGTGAAATTTTTGACTCCTCTTATATTATCATTACAACAATTTCAAATTTCACAATCTTTTACTTATGAAGGGCAGTTAACGTCATGCTCATTTGAGGTATATATTTATATTATTTAATAGAAGCATAATAGTGTGATGTATGTATTTACAATAATTTATTTATTTATTACATAGCATCTAAACCCACAATCTGATACTATAAATGATAATTTTATAGAAGATGTGATTGATGAACCTCAAATAACGTTAAAATCTCTATTAAATGGTATGGATATATCAAGTATCATTGAAGTATGGAAAATTCATCAAATAGGAGGCCTTTCTTGTAAAGAAAATTTAGTAGTTCTTTTTCCTGATGGAACTCATATATGCACATGCATGGAAACAATTACCAAAGGGATAATTTGTCGTCACTTTTGGCGAGTAATGCTTTATTCAAGTGCAGCAAGGTTTCATATTAGCATCATACCTGCTAGATGGTATAGAGATGATATTTTAATGAAATTAGATAATGTTCTTGAAAATTCGCCAATACTTACAGCAATAGAATCATCTAGTGAAGCGTCTACAACAGTACCATGGACAGTGCATTTTACTCTTCAAAGTTTGAGACATCTTCAAGGATCATTTCATAATGAAGGAAGTATTCAACAAATTATCCCTCAAAGAAATCGATTTGGAATAGCATTCTCAACAGCCAAACCTGCAATTAATATTGCATTAGAAACTGGGAGTGATAAAGAATTGGTGAAATTATTAAAGGACTTTATATTAACTAAACAAAGGGGTCGGAATGGTGTTTCAGAAAATAATTCAGATATGGAAAATATTGAGCATACCGAAAATGATAATATTACTCCCTTACAACAACCATTGATTAATCAGATAACAGATCCTTATGTTACTAGAATTAGAGGAGCTCCCTGTAAAAAAAGAATAAAAAGTGCTATTAAAATATCAGGAAGAAAAAAAGCAATGCACGAAACTTCAAGTCAGAAAAATGTACAAGAAACTGATGATAGAGGCACAACATCAAAATCACAATGAAAGTGCTTATTATGTGGAAAAATAGGACACTATCAAAAGAGATGTCCCAATAAAAGGAATGTTAGAGAAGAAAATTAATGTTTTATTCGTATGATTCATATGTTGTCAACTAGGATCATGAAATTATAATAGAAAATTTTTTCTTAATAATTAGATGCGGTTTTTTTGTATGAAAGCATGTTTTATATAATAAACATTTAATAAAGAAAATAAAATTTTTCGTATAATGTATTCATGTCGGTAATTTATAAAAAATAATTATAGTTTTCATTTTTTTCGATATACAAATTTGTAATCACGTGATGCGGTAAATAAAGGTGAATTTCACCCCCGGTGAATTTTACCTCCGGTGAGCGTTAAAAACGTCCTTTAATAATAACTAATTACATAATTATAAAATATTATTAATACGTCGTCTTTTCAGTTTACTATTGATAGAATTTTCGGTTTGCTTGTTAAAACTGCTCTAATATTAGAAATAATTTGTTATTATTTTCCCTTTAATACCATTAATATTACGCATTATTATCCTTGAATTATTAAAAAAAATTTGTTTCGCCATTTTTTATGAGAATAGAACGAGCACTGGCGTAGCGATAGCTAAAATTACTTAATTAATCGGCTGATTAGATAAGTAAAATTTTAACCAATTTTAACCGCCTAATTATGGCTTTATTGATTATAATGACGATACATGCAGGACAATACCTACGAAGTGCAATGTAGATGCAAGGATTAAAGGATAATGGAAGCAACAATTATATTAAAGGCAAGAATAGTCAAATAAATATACAAAGTTCATTAATCAATTACTAATCCGTATATGAACGATAGGACTAATTGAAATCCCGGTTTTATTTAATAATCTAAAATTAAACACTTTGAACATATTTAGAATATGTAATTTAGGCGGCGATTATCTTTTAAAGTTTCAAATTTAATTTTTGCGAAGTAATTTAGCTTAAAAAATTGAAAAAATTAGAAAAATTCCAAAAAAAATCATAAAAAATGAAAAATTTGTGTCGTTTTTGCTGTTTTTGTCATTATTAAAATATAAATAAAAAATATTCTACGTTTTTTTTTAATTAATAATTTTTAAAAGAATATAGTAGCAGATATCCAAAAGTATATATACAGAAAATTTAAGATTTCTGGTGATATTTTTTATAAGACAAAAAAAAAAATGACGTAAATTTATGAAGGAAATTTAGCTAATTGGCAATGTTTAAGTATTTCGCTCAAAATTTCAAGATTTGTAAATTGTAATATTTATATCTAATACTTTGTACAATAAAAATATAATTCCATGGTTTTATGAGCAAAAATTTCAAGTGATTTTGCTAAAAATTGATAGACTTATCTATAGAGGAAAAAAAGATTTCATATGTTTTACATTTCTAGACGGATTTGTAAGATTTTGAATTTTATAAGTATTACTTTAAACGCTTGAATAAAAAAAGATCTAATCTCATACTGTAGTACGTTCAATAAAACTTTTGAGTTAACCGGATAAAGATTTACAGACTTGCCTATGTGAAGAATTAAAGGGAAAAAAAAGATTTCATATGTTTTACGATTTTTTTACATTTCTAGGCAGGTTTGTAAAATTTTGATTTTAAAAGAAATATTTTAAATAATTGTGCAAAAAAGATATACGATTTGGGAACTTATCTATAAAGGAAATAAAGACTTCGATCAGCAACCAAAATTTCTATCGATCATATGCGGATCGGCAATTAAAATTTTTGTTTCAACAATCATAATACTGGCCATTCATTGTTCAGTTTCTCCATCTATTGAATACATAATTAAAGAACCAAATGGACGGAGGGTTTTGGATTAAGTTATTTCTAACCGTATTTGTAAATGCTGGTCATAATTTTAAGTACTAGATTGTAAAAAGCTTACGAAAAAATTGTTATAGACAATCACATGATATTTGGCGTATATTTATTTTTTTACGCCATTGTGAAACATTATTTGTATCATTTGATCAAATTAATGGTCACACAGAATAATCAAATTTAGTAAATTGATCGTAGTTGGATTTTCTTTTTATTTCTTTTCTTTTTTTTTGTAATTTAATATTCGTAAAAATCATTTTTGAAAATACTTTTAAAGTTTAAGTTGTAAAAAGATTTTTTTTTTTTAAGCCATTTTTATTTTTTTATTTTTTTGATAAAGAATGTCCATACTCAATAAAGATATTCTTTTCTTAATATTCGAAGAATTACAGGATGATTCAAAATCCCTCTTTTCATGTCTAATGGTCAATAGACTTTGGTGTGAAACTATGATTCCAATTTTATGGAAGAATCCTTGGTGTTACAATGGTGTTAATTATAGTAATAAAAGTTCTTTATTCATCATTATTTCTCGCTATTTATTTGATGATATCAAAGAATTCATAACAAACCAAACAATCCAATTACCTTCAGGTTCAAATCAATCACTCTTGTTTGATTATTTTTCTTATTGTAGAAGTATCAATGTAAATACTATAAATAGTTTAATTTCTATTGGTTCACCTTTAGCTTATAATCAATTTTTTATGCAACAAAAATTTTATTATTTCTTTATGAAAAAATGTCCAGAATTGAAATATTTAGATATGAAATCTATTAAACATCAAATATTTTATTTTCCAGAGGCTAAGGCTCGTCTTGAATCACTTTGTGAATTAAAATGTGATACATCTATTGATTCTTCATACTTTTATGGATTATCACCATTCTGTCAGTATATAGAGAGACTCATCATTATTAATATGGACCCAAAACCCAATCACGGAATTGTTAAGTTAATAGAAGCTCAGAAGAACTTAAAGCATTTTGAATGGAAAGATGGTTTTGATGATTATGATCTTACAGAAGATCCCTATAAAGAAGTTTTTCGTGCGTTAGAAAAAAAGGCAGATAGTCTCAATCATTTAAGAATATATTTCCAATATATAGATAGTATTGAAAACACATTACCTCAAAAGATACTTCCAAAGTTTTATAAATTAAAAATATTAATGTTCGATTATTATTGTTGTTATACTAAAAAGCAATTAGAACAATTGAGAATACAGGTTTTTCATGATCTTGAAATCCTTAATATAGAATGGAGTAGTTTTAATGTAATTTCTAATATAATTGAAAATAGTGGTAGACGTATCAAGAAAATTTTATTTAGACCCGGGGATGCTATTGAATATGATTATGATAGCTTTAATAAGGATTCTCTCAATTTTATTCGTAAAATTTATGAAAATTGTCCTTTAATTGAATATTTGACAATTGCATTTTCACCATCAAAAGAGAATTTTACTGAATTTGAAAATTTATTAAATATTTGTCAAAATTTAAAATCATTATTAATAATTATATATAATGTGGATACATTTGAATCTAGTGAAAAAATTTTAGAAAATGGAAAAATTTTTTTAGAAACATTAGCTAGATCAGCACCGACTAATTTAAAAGAAATTAGATTTTATGATGATTTTAAATTTTCTTTAGAAAACTTGGAGGAATTCTTAGAAAAATGGAGAGGTAGACCTGCAATTTCCATATTTACATCTGATTCTATTTATGAAGAAGAAAATTATAAAAAATTGATCAATAAATATCAAATATATGGAACAATCAAAGAATTTAAACGTTGTTATAATGTAGATGAAATTGTCTATCGTTTTAATGACTTACTGTAAATATAAAAGAAGAATAAAATATTATTCAAATTTTACTATTTTCTCAGATGTACAAATTATTTCAAGTATGTAATATTTTTAAAATAATTTATTTATATATATATATTCGAATTCCCAGAAAATCAAACAATATATCTAATAGATCTTCATAATATAATTTTTAATTTTAGAAATATAGGATACTCTCGCAATTTTATTTTTTTTTATGAGGCGTGAAATCAAAGGATCTAAAAGTTTGAAAAAGCCTAAATGGAAGCTTATTTAGTAATTTGATCAAAAGAATTGTTTTGTTTATATTATAGTTAAATTAGATTTTTTTTTAAAAAAATAAATTGAATTCTTGTAAATAATTTATCAATATACTAATTTATTAATTTATTTCGTGGTATTATATAAAACGTATAGTAAATCTTAATATATTATTTCATACTAAAGTCACTAGAATTTAAATAATTGATGAGACAGTTTATAAGTAATTTTGCTTGAAACTTCTTTGGTAAGTGTAGGTATGACTTATATACATTCCTTCTTCTGGTTCTTTAATATAAATTTCTATTATTTGAAACGAATCTGCACAGAATATGTCTAATTTTTTCTTATTTCTGATCACTTAATCAATTACATTTTTTTCCCCGTTAGATTCAACCTCGGAATGGCCAGACTGATGCATCGTTAAGGAAATTCAATAAGTCCACTCCAATGACTCTATAAATATTTTAATACCAATTAATAATAAACTATTTTTTTTTCTTTTTTTTTTTACTTTATGCTCAACTTTAGAATAGACGAGCAGATACGTTGACTTAGGTAAATCTGATAAATCCTGAATAAGAAAAACTAAGAGATTGCTTTGTTATTTGTTAGTAAGGCTGTTCCAACTTGATTGTTTGTTTAACGTCCAGATTTTCTGAAAAGTTTGAGGGGG
>JADRCO010002539.1:0-13275 GCA_021464525.1 Rhizophagus sp. LPA8_4_AMF
GTTAGCAGAGATGAGGAAGGATAATGTGTCGGGGAGGAGGTTTAGTTATAGTGATAATCACAATGATTTTTTAGATAGATTTAGATTTGGTTTGTATAGTCTAAGTTTGCTGATTTTTTTACTGATACTTTTAAATAGTTTAAGGAAAATTCAAAAAGAATAATGTGGTTTTTAGTAGGAGTATTGGTGGGTTGGGGGTTGGTTTGGATTGGGGATAATTTGGTGGCCTTGGTGATTACGGGGTATTTTATTAGTAAAATTAAATTATAGATGAATAAAGAAATTATTAATTATCCAGTTAATTATTATTCTTGTAATGTGATAATTAATGGTAGGTGATTTGTAGAATTAGGAATAAGCCAGTATTATAAGACTAAAAAAGGTCGTTCCAGTATAAATGATGAAGTAATTAGAAAATTAGTAGAACAGTTGAATAAAGCAAGTGATAGAAAGTTTTTGCGAGACAATGAATATTACTCGTTTAATCGCTTGTATATAGACTACCGAGCCTATAATTTAGTATGAGATTATGACGAAGAAATCTCATTTACCACTACTTTACTTATAATTAACTGCTATCGCGAAAGTAAATTGGATCTTAAATAAAGATATGCCAAAAAAAAATAATAATTCAAAAATAATTAAAACTGGTTGGCATCCCATTAATGTAGCCGCTTTGGAAAGAATGAGAAAACCGGGTTATCGTCGCATAAATCAAGGCTTAACTTGAAATGCTACTCCTGCTGACAAAACTAAATATGAAATTTGCCAAAGCATTCTTGGCTATCAGCAAGATAATAATCTTTCTGAAAAAGAATTAGCCCAAAAATTAGGAGTTAACAAAGTTAAATTAGAGTATCTTTTATTTTGCCACATTGATAAGTTTACTTTGGATGAATTAGTATCTTATGCTACTGAATTATTGGCTCCATTTGAACTAAAAATAGTTCGTCCGGGTGAAGAAGTTCATTCGGTTTCTAATTCTAAATCTAACTCACGGCGAAAATCTTTTTAAATTATGATTAAGGAATTAATAATTATAGTTTTGATTTTGGTGGTGATTTACCTTTGGTATCAAAAAAAAAAGTAGATAAGGGGACGCAAGTCAGGCCTGATGACTTTTTAGACGATTCTCAAAGAAAAAAATATTCGGATTCTTATGATCGTATTAAAGAAAATTTAAAACATATTCAAGAAAGTAATAAAATTCAAGAACGAAGGAAAGCAACCTGAGAAAAAATTAAAGAAAGAACTGATAGAATTGATAAATTTATAGCAGAAAAAAAATTAAATAATGAAAAAAAATAATATCATTTTAGGAGAAATAGACTTCCAACCTTTACTTTCAGCTCGCAAAGTATTACATGACATAGTAAAAGATGCTGAAAACGAGTATGAATATATGGGAGCTGTGCAAGCTTTTGAAATCTGTTACGAATTAGCCTGAAAGACTTGTCAAAAAATTTTAACCTTTCAGGGAATTGAAGCTTATTCTCCGCGGGATGTTTTTCGCAAAGCCTATTTAGCCGGCTTAGTTGCTGATTTTGATGCTTGAATAGATTATTTAAAAACCCGTAATCTGACCGTTCATACTTATAATGAGGATATTCTTTATGAAGTTTGGTATTCTTTACCACAGTTTTTAAAAGATTTAGATTTATTAATTAAGAAAATTAAATTATATGCTAAAAAATAATTTAAATCCGTTAGTTATGGAAGATAGACATTGGGAAATAGTTAAGGAAATTTTAAGTAAATATCCTTATCAATTCTATGCTTACGGTTCACGGGTAAAAGGTAATGTTCGCCGAATTTCTGATTTAGATATTTGTTATTATGATGTTCCGGATTTAACAATTGGCGATATTAAAGAAGAATTAGAAAATAGCGATTTACCTTTCATTGTCGAGTTAGTAAAATGAAAAAATATGCGTCCCGCCTTCCAAGAGAAAATAAAAAAAGATTTAATATTAATTTCTAGTCCCACCCTGTTTAAGCAATCTAAAAAAAATAATTTAAAATTTTAAATATGGGAATAAAATCAGCCGTAAAAGAATGAATGTCTAACGCCTGGGAAAAATATGTTAAAAATCCCATTGCCGATAAGACTATCCAAATGGAAAATTCTGCCAGTGAGCAAATTAATAAATATTCAAGTCAAGCCCAAGCCCAAGCCCGAAAACCTTTGGATTATTACAACCAGCAAGACGCCTTTTACCGGGGTCTTTTCTGAATTGCTATTGCCTTTTTAATTATTTTATGAATTTTAAGTGGAAGCTAACTTCTACCTTTTAAAATATGGAAACAAAAGAAATAATAATTTTATGTTTAATTCTGGTAGCTTTTTACCTTACCTATCAGCAAAATCAGCAACCCGCTTTAATTCGGCCTAGCAATCAGGAATTAACCGAATTTAAAAGCCAAATTAACCATTACAAAAATCTTTATGAAAAAAGGGTGGCAAAAGATTTAGAAGCTGACCAGACTGAGAAAATTAACCAACTTACTCTAAATATCCAGCAATTAGAGGAAAAACAGACAGAAATTTTACAGAGTAAAACGGAATTAGAGAAAAATATTGCTGAAAACCTAAAAAAAGAGGAAGAAAGGGAAAAGATTTTTAAAGAAAAAGAAGAGGAATTAAATAAGCAGTTAGAGGAAGATAAAGAAAAATTAACCCTTTTTCAGCAGAAAATTAGTGAATTAGATAAGGCTTTAATAGATTTAGCCCGACAAAAGATTAAAGGGAAAAAAGATGCTGAGGGATTACTAAATAAAATTATTGAGGAATTCGAAGAAAAGAAAAACCAGCAGGAAAGAGTTTTAAAAGAGTTAGAAAGTAAGTGAGAGAAAGAATTAGAGAAGTTAAAAACAGAGTCGGAACAAAAAGAACAAACTATTATTAATGTTAATAAAAATTATGAGGAACTAAAAGAGACCAATCAACAAATCCTTACCGAAAATAAAAAACTTACTGAGTTAAAAGACACTCATAAAAAAGAGCTGGAAAATTTACAAGGTGAATTAAAGGAGAAAATTAAAGAGCATGAAGAGATTGCAGATAAAAGTTTAAAATTTATTGAAAATTTAGAAGAGAAAAATAAGGGATTGGAGAAAAAAAGAATAGAGCAGTTAAGGAAGATTAATTTACTTTTTGATAGTAATGCTGGTAGTTATGAGAGTATTGATTTTGATGGGTTGTATGATTTGTTAGAGAAAGTAGAACAAGAAAAACATTCCAAAGAGTTGTTGAATAGCATAGAAAAACTCCAAAATTTAATAACAAACTCAAAAAACCTGCCTTTTTGTTTCTTTCCTATTTTTACATATATTGCTGAAAAAAATCGTAAAATAATTAAAGGTTCATTTATTTATGAAAGCAAATTGTATCAACATGCTATTTTAAGAAAAAAGGTTTTAGAAAACAGTGAATATTCAGTTCATTATTTTGTGCAAGATTTTAAAGTTAAGATTATTAAAGATGATGATAAGGAGATATTGGATATTATTGAAGGCGAATTAATAAGAATTGATGTAGAGAGAGAGAGAGAGAGAGAGAGAGACGAAAATAGAGCCAATATTCAGCCGACGGAGGAAAGGGAAAAAGCCCAAAAGTTAGAGGAATTCGTGCGAGAAAATGGTAAGGATTTTCAAAAAAAAGACTTTTCAGAATTAAAAAAAGTTGGCGATAGTTTAAATGTTTTATTAATAAATAACTCTTTAAATAACACTGCGGAATTTATTCAGCAATTATTTAATAATTATATTCTTTTATTGAAAAAAATTATGTGTTTATAGTAGAAAAAATAATAAAATTGAAATATAGTAGTGAGTAAGAAGAAGATTGTTAACTATCCTGCTAATTATTATTTATGCAGTGTAATTATAAATGGTAGGTGATTTGTAGAATTAGCAGTTAGTCAGTATTATAAAACTAAAAAGGGAAGAGAGATGATAAATGATGAAGTAATTATTGAATTAGTAAAACAATTACATGGAATTGAAAAAGTAAGGAATAAAAATGATTACTACAACCATAAACCTCTTTATATCGGACACCGAGCCTATAATTTAGTATGAGATTATGATGAAGAAATGCTATTTGCTGCTACTTTGCTTATAATTAATTGCCATCGAGAAAGAAAATATGACAAATAATTCAAAAAAAATTAAAACTGGTTGACTTCCTATTGATGTGGCCGCTTTGGAAAGAATGGAAAAGCCGGGTTATCATCAAGTAAATATGGGTCTAATGCCTAACGCTACTCCGACTGATAAGGTTAAGTATGAAATACAGCAAAACATTTTACGCTACAAAAGGGAAGGTGGTCTTTCTGACCAAGACATAAAAAAAATATTAGAGATTAAAACCAAAAGGAGACTAGAATGCCTTTTATTTTGCCACATTGATACTTTCAGTTTAGATGAATTAGTTCAATATGCCAGCAAATTATTAGGAGATTTTGAACTAAAAATTGTCCGTCCGGGTGAAGAAGTTCATTCGGTATCTCAGCCCAAAGTAAATAGTCGTTCCAAAAAACACCTTTAATCCTCCCTTTAAAAAATTATTATAATAACATGCGAATTCAAACTAATATTACTACTAAAAATGGGAGAATTTATTCAATTATATAACCGTTTAGATGAACCCCAAAAGAGGAAATTAGAAGAATTTTGAGAGAAAAACAAGAATAAATTACCAATCACTCCTCAAAAGGTAGTTAATTTAAGCAAAAAAGAGCATCAAGAAATATTAGATTATGCCCGTTTATTACTGATTACTTATTGTAGAAAACAATTTAAATAAAAACTCGAAATGGATACTCAAATTTTAATTATTGCACTTTTAATTTTACTGATTTTATATCTTTATTTTCAGTCTAGGAAGTCTAAAATGCCTCATTACTTAGGGGAAAGTTCGGATTATTTTCAACATTCTCATGAAACTCAAGCCAAATTAATAATTTTAACTAGCCAAGACCAAGAAATTTTACAAAAGGTAAGAGAATTCAGCAATTTGGTGGAAAACTCCGAAAGCCACAGTCTAGACCGAAACCAGATGAACGAAATAGAAAGATTAGCCGACCAAATTACCCAGCCCCAAGTAAAAATCTTGGCTAACCAAGTAATTACTGATTCGGCTCATGTTTTAGGTCATCGAAATTTATTGAAAAAATTGAGTGAAAAAGAAATCGAGCAAGAACAAATTCGACAAAGGATGAACAAAAATCAGCAGAGTTTTAATGAACAATTAAGACAAATTAATATTCTTTTCGATGACAAAGCGAAAGATTATGAGAGTATTGACTTTAATGGATTGTATTCTCTCTTAGAGAAAGCAAAGGCAGAGAGAGAGAGAGAGAGAGAGAGAGCAAAAGTAGATGAAATCTTTTCTCCTCCTCCCCTATTCAGCAGAAAAAGAAAGAACGAGAGGAGATGGAGCAGACTATTAATGATTTAAATCAAAAGATAATTAGATTACAAATGGAGAAAGAGAATTGGTTGGAAGAAAAGGAGGAGTTGGAAAAGAAGTTGAAAGAAAAATAGGAATTTTTGATAAAATTTAGTAATAATGTTAAAAACTTTTGGGGATAAACACACTGAAAAATTATGAAAAGAAAAAACTGTTCCAAAGTGAAAAAATATTCAAAGTGTCGCTTTAAGAAAATTAGACCAATTAAATAAAGTAAAAAACTTATTCGAATTAACTGCTCCGCCTAATAATCGTTTAGAAGCCTTACGGGGTAAATGAAAAGGATATTACAGCATTAGAATAAATAAACAATATCGAATAGTATTTATTTGAGAAAAAGGAAATACCTACGAAGTAGAAATAGTTGATTATCACTAAAATTAAGTATATGACTAACAAAAAGCCAATTATTTATCACCCAGGGAAAATATTAAGAGAAGAGTTTATTATTCCAGCCCAAATTACGGCTCAACAATTAGCCCAAGACACTGGCATCTCTCCCAAAGCAATTAAAGAAATAATTGCCGAAGTAAAAGACCTTAATAAAGATATTGCTACCCGCCTTGCTCTCTATTTTAATACTGCTCCTACTTTTTGAATAAATTTACAGAGTAATTATGATGAAGAACAGGTAGAAAAAATATTACATAAAAATTTAAAGAAAGAAGTTCAGCCTTTATTTTAGTCTATCCCTTATTTTAGCCTCGTATGAGAAATGAAGTTAAAATATGACAGAAAATAAATATACTGGCGATGCCACCGAAACCATGTCGGTTATTAATGACATTGGTGAGGGAAATACAAAAGAAGCCTGAAACAAAATAAAAGCCAATTTAAAAAGGGCTTGAACTACTCCCAAAGAAGTATTTAATCGAGTTAAAGAACTTGGCACTGGAATGTTAACCTCCGTAGTTACTGGAAATCCAGTGGCAGCAGTTAAAGCCGGAGTTAATGCTCTCTTCCCGGGCTTTTTTGGTCCTAGCACTGATGAGTTAGCCTCACGAATGGATGGCTTCGAAAAAGGCTTAGAAAGTTTAGCCAACCATATGGGCAAAGCTTTGGATGGTTTGAGGGGAGAAATGCAGGAAGCTTTGGAGGGAATGGGAGCAGAAATGAATGAAATAAAAGAGTGCTTAGCAGAATTTACCAAAGCTCAAAGTCGAGTTAATGAGAAAGTTCAACAACAAATTAAACAAATCCACGACAAATTAAAAGACCACGATAAAGATATTCAGGATAATAAAGAAAAAACTTTCAAACAAGCAGTTAAATTAGACGATGTTCGAAACGAATTAAAAGACCAAATTCGGATGACTAACACCAATGTGGAAAACCTCCGCAAAGAGCAAGCAGAAACCAAGAATGACTTCGAAAAGTATAAACATCAAATTAACGAAAAGACTGCTAAAACCGAGCAAGCCTTTGATGACTTACAATCCGACTACACCCGCCGTAATAAAATCATTGAAACTCAAATCAATGATAATTATGAGCAATTAGGAGAATTCCAAGAAGATTTAGCCAATGTAGAATATCAGCAAAAGAAACTTAATCAAGATTATCAGGAAATGTCCGAAACTTTGGAAGAACAAGTTAGTCTAGCCTATGAACAAAAAAGGAGATTAGATACAGTAGTCAATGAAATTGATGAAATCCATGAGGAATTTAACGCTAAGATTAACCGACTTACTCAATCTCAATTAGAACAAGACGAGAAAATAGATGAAGCCGTTTTTGCTGCTAAAAGAGCTACCCGTAAAGTAGATGAATTAAATGAGAAATTAGAAAAAAATGTTAAACAGACTGAAAAATTAAAAGACCAAATCGATAAAAATAAGGAAGAAACTAAGAAAGCTAAGGAAGAAGCCAAAAGAGCCAATGAAAGAATTGATAATCTTTTAAAAAATCAGCAATTATTAGACCATTCTAAGGAACAGCAAACTTTTGATAAATTAACTAAATCCTTGGAATTAAAAGCCGAAGAAGCCCAATTATTAGCCAGTTTAGAATTATTAAAGAAAACCCAGAAATTAATTACTCCGGCCGAAAGAGAATGAAGAGTAGGAATTGAAGAGGGAACTGAAAAAGATATGCCTAGACCGGAAGGAATGCCTTTAAAACCCGACTCTTCTTGGGCTAAGAAATATACCAAAGAACAATTACAAGAATGAGGTTGAGATACCCGTTTATTAGGAGATAATGAAACAGCCCCTTTAACTGATGAAGAAAAGAGAAAACCGGAAGAATCTGCTCCTAGTAAATCCCAAACACAAGAACAAGAACAATCCCAACAGCAACAAGAACAACAAAAAAATCTCCAAGAAGTAATTGAGGAAACAAAGAGCCAATTATTAGAGCAATTAAAAGAAATTCAAGAGCAAATTAATGAAAATGTCTCTTCATTAGAAGAAAAGTCTATGGCTCCCCGAGAAGAGAGTGAAAGTGAAGATGAGGAAATTGAAGAAAAAAAAGAAGAATTAGAGAAAAAAGAAATTAAAATTCTACAAAAACGAGCCGAAGCCAAAGCAACTTTAAGCAGGGCGAAAAGTAAACAAGCCTCTTTACAACAACAAAAAGAAACTAAAAAAGCAGAAATAGTAAAAGAGCAGAAAAATATTAAAAAATTAGAGCAAAGTATTGGTAATCCTTCCGCTACTCCTCAGCAAAAGAAAAAACAGCAAGAAAATAAGTTCGCAAGTGAAGAAAAATTAACCCAATTACAAAAACAATTAGAGAAAATTGAAGCCGAAGAAAAAAAGCAAGAAAAAGCCACCGAAAAAGCCGAAGAAGAAGTTCAAAAAAAAGAAAAAGAATTAGAAAAAGTTCAATCTCAAAAGCCTATCTCCATTGAAAGTAAAAAAATTGATAAAGAAATCAAAGATGCTGAGCAAAAGGCTAATCAAGCTCAACATGAATATGTCGAGCAACAATGACAAGAAATTAAGAAAAACGAATCACAAATTTTAGACAGCGTTCCAGAAGCTCCCGAGATAAAAGATGTTGATGAAAAAATCCAAGAAATTAAAAAGGAAATGCAATCTGCCGAAGCAACTCCCCAAAAATCAATGGAAATCACTTTACTTTACTTCATTATCTTTTGGTTAGAATATATTGTCTATAAAAGAAATGGTTTACCTGGTTTAGTAGTCTTGAATACTATTCTCCTTATTTGTTACTGATATAGAGAAGAATTGCGAGAATTTTATGCTAAGAATTTAAAGCAATTCGGAATATATCTCCTAATTCTTGGTTATGTAATGCTAAATGTATTAGCCTATTCAGCACCCAAGGAAGACAAATATAGATGACCGTGTTTAATAGGCACTAATGCCTTTTTACTTTTGGTTTATGGCTACACTTGATGAAAAAGTAGAAAAACAATTAAAGTTAAGCAGGAAGAGTTAGTTAGCGTTCAAACTCAATTTGTTGAAGAAACTGTTCAAAAAGAAGTAGAATATATTGACAATTTACAAGAAACCCAGGAAATCTTAGAAAAAGCCAAAGAAAAGATTAAAAATTCTTCAACCGTTAATTTCTCAACTTTAAGTCAAGGGGTAAAAAAAGGAGGATTATTTGCTAGTGAAGCCGATGTTGAACAAGCTAGGAAAATTTATGAAAAAATTAAGCAAAAACATGCTCAAAAAGAGAGCGATGAACATCTAATTTCTCCGGAAGCTCAAAAATTACTTAAATTAGTCCAAGAAAGCGGCACCTATTTAAGTTCCGAAGAGCAAGAACTTATTCAAAAAATCCAAACTAAGCAAAAAGAGTTAGAATATCAAAAATTTTCTCAACTAACTAATAAAGTTCCAGCAGTTCAAGAGGAATTAAAGAAAACTTTAAGTAAATTATTAACTAGCCTAACCGAAGAACAAATTACTGCCATTTCTTCCCAATCTCCTTATTTAAAAGATAATCAAAATAAATTAAATAATGTTTACTCTCACTTAAATAAAGAGGAAAAATTAAAATTATTAAATTCCGGTTTAGATAGTTTACAAATAAATACCTTGGAGTTAAAGCAAGAATTATTAAATATTCGCTTGGCTACTCAGCAAGAAGAGAGGGGATTTGATTTATCGGTAGAAGAAAAAGAGGATATTTTGCGATTAATCACTAGTCAAGTCAGTTCAAGTCAATTGAAAACTTATGAAGAGTATGGAGTTCCTATATATAATGCTTCTAGTTGGAAAATCACCCTCGAACACAAGAAATCTTTAATAAATTTGGCAGAAGATTTAATTTCAGTAGAAAACAAAGAGGAATTATTTAATTTGGGTCGGGAGAACTTAGAAAAATTACCTCTCTCTGGGAGACAAGAGCAAATTTTAAGAACCTTGGCTCCTTTACAAAAGGAATATAATTATTCAGTAAATTTACTTAATAAATTAAGAAATTTACCTAACCGACAATTTTTAACTCAAAGAGAGATTATTCCTTTGGAACACCAAAAAACTTCTGACCCTTACAAGGAATTAAAGAAAAGAGTTTTAAGAAATAAATATAAAGAAGTAAGTTGAGAAATTAAGCAACAAGAGAAAGAAAAGGCGATTGAAAAATCCCAAGAATTAAGAAATTCATTATTACCTTCTTTATTATTCTTTGCTCAAATGAATAAGGAAGATTTAGCTTACCAAGAATATTATTTAGACAAAAAAACATTTGGAGAAAAAGAAGATTGAGTATCAATAGGAGCAATTAATAGCCGACAGCGGGATTTATTATACTTATCAGGATTTAAGTTAATGCCTCAATATTACTTTTTTGATTTACTAATTTTTGCCGTTGAAAATATTCATCAAGATAAATTTATTTTCGATTGGGAGCGGTGGAAGAATATTAGTTTTTATTTTACCGAAGAATTAGTCCGAGAGTGAGTAATTAATGGCTTTGATTATAATAGTTGTAAAGAGTGAGTAGATATTGGTATGAAAGTTGATAAAGATGTTAGTTATTGTGCTTGGATTAGTAAAATTAAAAAACTAACTCCCGAAGAAGTTTTAAATTATGAAGATGAGGGATTATTTAAAGAATATCAAGAATATGAACAACACTATTTAACTGAAATTTTACTAATTTTTGATAATTTAAAAGATAAAGCCACCGGAGAAGAAAAAGAGGCTTTAAAAGGGGTAATTAAAATAATTTCAGATGAAAATTTAACCCAAGAAAAACAATTAGAAGAGTTAAAGGCATTTTTAAATAAATTTCCTAGTGATAATGATAAATTAAATAGTTTGGTTCAGCAGTTAGAAAAAATGAATAAAAAACATACAATTACTTTTAGTAGTTGAAATAATTTTTTAAACCAGTATCCTAATCTAAAACCAGAATGAGAAAAGTATTTAGAATTAGTGAAAGAAAGAGAAGACAGAGAATTGCAAAGAAAAGCAGAATGATTAAATTCCTTTACTTCTAGTGAAAAAACTGGAAGTGTTTCCGCCCTTCCTAATATTAGCCATTTAGAAGAGAAATACGAGAGATTAGCTAGTGCTTATGAAAGAATGAGAGATTATTTAGATAGTGATGAAATGCCGGAGAAAAAGCCACTTGAAGAAACTACTTCTCAACCAACTTCTTCCTCTCCTTATGATGACTTATTAAAAGGTTTAGACCAAGAGGAACAAGCGAGATTAAAAAAGAAAAGGGCAAGGGAGGAAGCTAGGAAAAAATTAGATGAAGCTGAGTTTAGCCGACGACAGGCTAATTTAAGTGAGAAAGATAGGAAAATGAAAGAAGATGAGGAGAAGAGGTTGAGGGATAAAGAATTGCAGGCAGAAGAGGAGAGAAAAAAAGATGAAGCCAAAGCGACCCGAGATAAAAATTTATCCGAAGAAAGACAAGAGTTATTAGATAATCAAACCAAAAGAACTAAGGAAGCAGCCGAAAGAGCTCAAAAAGAATTAGAGTTTAAGGAACAAGAAGCCCAGAAAGAGAAAGAGAGAAGGGAGCAGGAAATTAAAGAGACAAAAGAAAAAAATGAACAAAACGAGAGGAAAATTAAAGAAAAAGAGGCATTAATTAAAAAGGAATTAGAGGAAAAATTAAATGAAGTTGCGGTCGAGGATGAAGCAAAAAGACAAATAATTAAGGAAAAATATGATAAGCAGATTGTTGAAAATCAAAAAGCTTTAAATGAATTGAAGCGGAAGAATGATGATGAAACAAATACCCTCAAAGCCCAAGCTAAGAAAAAGGCGGATGAAGCGGAGGAAAATTTAAGGAGTTTACGAGACAGACAGAAAGAATTGGATGCGGAGGCTAGACGAGCAAAAGTAATGGCTGATGCCGCCGACCGAGAATTAGAAGCTTCACGGGATAAGGAAATGGCTTTGGATAGATACCGGAAAGAATTATATGATGAGGTTATGAATTATTACTTCATTAGTAGCGAGACCGTAAGAGGAACCCGTAGCCCTCAATTAAATTATAGTGGAAGTTTAAGAAGTTTTGTAGATAATCACCCCAGCATAGAATTTAATCTGCACTTGGGAGATGTAGTAGAGGCTAATAAGTCCGGTAGTTTAAGAAAAGCAATTATGATTTTCAGAAAGGTGGCAGGAAATAATTTTGTTAACAAAGCCGAATTAAGAAGTTTAATTGAAGAGAAAGTAAATACTTTGGACTTTTTAAAATAGTTTTTTTTGTTTGGTTAAATTTGGTATTCATCATCGAAAGACCTTTTAGTTTTTATCTCAGTTTTTAATTGTTCATCGGTCATTTGGGAGTAATCAATGGTCTTATCATCTTCTAAATAATTTTGGTCAATTGTATAACTTGAACCGTTTGGAGTTTTTACCTTAAAACTTACTCCGTGTTTATCCGGTTGCCAAGACTTTAATTTACAAGGCTTTTTGGCTAATAAATGAATATTTTTCCACATATCTTCTAGGAGAGATTTTTTAGCACGAAAAAGACCATGCTCAATACCTCATTCAATAAACTTTTCTTCTTTAACTCCACTAGGATTACGACTAATTAATTCAATATCTTCCATTGAACTTTGGATATCAACATTAATTTGGGCAAATTCAATTTTTAAACGGTCAATTATTCCTTGAAAATAATCTTCTTTAACTACTTCTCAATCATCTTCATAGAATTTACTGCTTAATTTATCATTCATTTTTTCACAAATGAATAAGAATTCAGGGAAGTTTGAGTTTCTTAACTTTTTCTTGGAAAGGACAGCCAAAGAGGAGGCAAAAAGAGCAGGACTGTCTATTGAAACTTTTTTTGCTTCACTTTCAGTTAATTTAGCTTGGGAGGAAAAGGTGCTAGGACGAGATTTTATTTTTTCCAGTAATTTTATAGCATCACGACTATTTTCAATTTCTTCTATATTAGTATTTCGATTTCGGCTTCTTTTTTCGGCTTCTTGGCGAAATAAATCTCATCACTCTTTCTCTTGTCTTTTTTTAGTAATAAACTCTTTTCCTTGTTGGGAAATATTTGGAAGCTCAGTTAAAGAGGCTTTATTGATTTGGTCAATAAATTTTTTAACGGCTTTTTTAGGTAATTTAGGTTCCTTTTCTTCACAAGAATTTTCCAGTTCCTTGATTATTCTTTGTCTTTCAGATTCGAGATTATCAGAAGGAGGAGTTTTATCAGACTCATCTTTATCTTTATCAGGTTTTTTATCAGGTTTTGGCTCTTTCGGTTCATCCTTTCGCTTATCCTTTCCCGGCTTATCTTTTTTCTCATCTGGCTTCTTTTTATCCGGCTTCTTTTTATCCTCTTTCGGTTTCTCAATCCCCAACTCCTTATTAATCTCCTCTATTTCTTTCTCTAATTCTTGAATA
>JADRCO010002540.1:0-13266 GCA_021464525.1 Rhizophagus sp. LPA8_4_AMF
AAGGCAATACATCCAAATGAAACCACCACACTAAGATTAACAAAAATAAAAAAGATAATCTTTAAAATTCAGTTAAAGTTCAAAGTCATTCCTAAAAAAAAAAGAAGTGTTAGAAACATTCCCAAATTAAAAAAAGATAAACAAAATAAAACAAAACACTCATCTGCTTTGCAATTTAAAAACCTCCACCAAAGTCCAAGCCATTCCTAAAAAAAAAAAGGAAGAAAAAACATTAGTAACATTTCCAAATCCAGGTTGAGTTCCAAAACCGTTTTTAAAAAAAGAAAAAGAGAGAACGTTAGTAATGTTCCCAAATAAAAAAAAAATAAACATGTAAAAATAACCAAACTACCCACTCACCTTGCAATGTCAAAGTTCAGGTTGAGTCACAAGGCCGTTCCTAAAAAAAAAGAAAGAGAGAAAATATTAATAATGTTCCCAAATAAAAAAAAGAAACAAACATGTAAAAACAACCAAATCACACACTCACCTTGCAATGTTAAGGTCCAGATTGAGTTCCAAGGCCATTTTTAAAAAAAAGAAAAAAAAGAAAGAGAGAGAACGTTAGTAACGTTCCCAAATAAAAAAAAGAAACAAACACGCAAAAATAATCAACCCACCCACTCACCTTAATATCAAAATCCAGGTTAAAATCCAAGACTATTCCTAAAAAAAAGAAAGAGAGAGAACGTTAGTAAGTTCTTAACCAAAAAAAGAAAGAAACCCTCATGAAAAAAATCAACCCTTCCTCTCACCTTAATGTTAAAATCCAGGTTAAAGTCCAAGACCGTTCTTAAAAAAAAGAAAAAGAGGGACATTCTAGATGTTCTTAAATTAGAAAAACAAAAATGCATTACCATGTTGGTATTGTTTATATCAAGATTGGTCATTTGTGTCATACAATGCAGTGACATAATGTGGTCATACAATTGTAAATTATGGGTAATCTAAACATAACGTCTACGTGATTGCAATATTTTTAAATATTAGATTTAATAATTGAATTAAAATTAAAATATTGGTCAAAATTAGTTATAATTCTGGCCTAAATTAAATTTTTATTATATAATCTGTTCAAAACCTGTCCAATGAAAAAAAGTTTTGGTTTAGACAAGTTTTAGATAAGTTTTGGACAAATGTCCAAAATAGCCAATTGTCCAATTGCCTAATACTGGGTTATCTCATCACAAGAATCACCACCAGTATATCAAGGGAATCAAACCCAACCTCTGAACCTTATACATTATTTGGCTTATAAATATTATGTTTGATCTTAAACCTATTAGAAAGTAAACTACCACAAAGATATTACACCTATAACTTTACCATTTATGAGGATCATCTAGCACCTAAGAATACTCCAATAGTATTGTAGAATGACCATCAGGATAAGAACTCATCTAAATAGTATGCAAGAAGTGACTACTCAGACAAAACTGTAAACCTTCTAAAAACATTTGCAGAAATAGTAGAAGGACAGTTAGGATACCATGACTTTTTGTTAAAATATGCAGCCTAACTATATATATTAATACACTATGATGCAGTTCAAACTATACTAATCCCTAATATCTTCATGCTATTGGTTGTAATATTTGCAGTATAATTTCTTTTGAAATGGAAGCTACCTGAAATTAAACCTATGACTTCACCATAATCAGGCTTTATGATGAGGGATATTGCACTAAACAACTGTGATAGCTTGCCATAAAGTTGAAATATTTCAGTTTGAGAGGTTTAAAGTCAAAATTAAAGTCAAAATTAGCCAAAATTACGTTATATTATATATTTTAAATAATTACGAAATAGTAAAAACTTTAAATTGCAATAATTCTATTAATATCAATGCTATAGAAATGAAATACATATCATTTGAATCCTTTTAATAAGATGAATTGAATAGTACCAAAATTATTGGAATCTGATCACTATATACTACAATCGTAAGCAAAATAGCTTAATCTTTAAGTAAAAATAGAATAGTTAATATTAGTAATGCTATAGATATAATTTTACTGTCATTTGATTCATCTCAATTGAAGCTTTCAAATGAACTATAAAACATCATTACATTAAATTCTGATCACTAGATGTTGAGATATCCTTAAAATACTTCTATTATTAAATTTTAATAAACTATTTCAACCTAATTTTAACTTCATGTATAGCCAGTATCTAAAATAACAATAAAATTCTGATTAGCATTATCTAAAAAAGGAAAATCTGCATTAAAATATTAAGCAAGCTCATATATAACCTTTATATATTTTTTTGGAATTCTTTAGAGCTAATAATATTATACATTTTATAGAAATTTATATAAAACACAAATTTTGTGATTTTTTAATTATTATAAAATTAGGATTCTGAATATTTTTTCATTTAACTTATAAATAATATATAGTAAAATGCATTTTTTACAATAACTCAATCAATATTAATACTATATATGAAGTCAAAATTAAAAGCCAAAAGTTGAAATTAAAGTCAAAATTAGCCAAAATTATATCATATCATAAATTTTAAATAGTTGTGAAATAGTAAAACTTTAAATCCTAACAACTCCATCAATATTGATGCTACAGAAATGAAATATATATCATTTGAATTCTCTCAACGTGATGAATTAAATGGTATCAAAATCATTGGAATCTGATCATTAAATACCAAGATTGTAAACAAAATAGCATAATATTTAAGTAAAAATAGAATGGTCAATATTGATGCTATAGATATGATTTTACCTCCATTTGATTTGTTTTAATCAGAGTTTTTAATAAGCTATAGAACATCGAATTCTAATCAATAGATGACAAGATATTCTTAAAATACTTATATTATTAAATTTTAATAATTGTAGATGATTATTTAACATTTATTCGACTATTTCAACTTTTAGGAGGCTAAAGTTGAATTAATTTTAACTATTTCAATCATTTTGAAGGTCAAAATTAATCTAATTTTAACTTCATATATAATTAATACTAAAAATACAATTTTAATACCATTTAGATTTCTCTTATTAAGATAAATCTAATAATATAAATTTCATTAAAATCCAATCAGTAGATTTCTTAAAAATAAGAATATATAGAATAATAAAATTTTGAAACTATTTCTATAATACATAATTCTAGCTAAAATTAACATATAATTCTATGTAAACTCTAATGTAAATTATATAAGAGATGTTTAAAATCCTATAAAATTGCATACGATTTATCAGAATTCAATATATTTTTTTAAAATATGTTACAAATTATATATAATTGGTAAAATTTTGTTTTTATCACAGATTACAGAATTTTTTTATATTATATATAATTTATCTTATAGCACTGCAAAAGATAAACTATATTAATATTATTAACTTATAAATTATCCATTATTTATTTTAAAACTTTATATATATACTATTATTAGCCATTTTTTCTATACAAGTACTAAATTATATATGAAATAGATTTTCTTATATACAAAATATTAAATTGTAAATATTTTAAAATCTAATAATTAAATTTTATGATTTTGTATTATTTGATTTATCTTATAATAAGAAATTTGAATAATAATAAGGATTTTACTAAAGATTACCAGTGGTACTAAAAGTATTATTTATATTTCCATTATATTAAAAGTTTAATAAAAATTTTTCTAGAACATATTATTTACTGTTTTAACTTACTTCCTTTACTTGGTAAATTTTTTCTAATAAAAAACCTCATACTTTTATAAGAACAGTTGTTAAATTCTTCCTAGTATATAAAGGACTCCATTTTACTATATGTTTTTATAATATTTTAACAGGTTTTATATGTATTTTAGAATCAGTTTTTTCTTGATATATTTTGAACTAATGATTATAGAAAGAGTTTTTATAATTAGTAATTAAAATTATTAACTTTTAACTTATTAATTTTTTTTAATAATAAGGTAAATTTATTATAGTATATAACTATATGATATGCCCTTAAACTGTGGTATCATTATACTTTACATCACTGATAGTAAAATTTGCTAAATATAGCTTAGCAAATTCCACCAATCATATCTGATATTGCTTATTAGCACTTAAAGTTGGTGAGTTTAAGAAACATTAAAGATAAGTTTATATATAAAAATTTATATTTTACAGTATAAACCTTTAAAAGTAATGAATACTGCAAATATCATTGAGCAATCATTAAGGAAGCTGAAGTATATCCTTTCCGTTTTTCCATTCTTCAGATAATATTGAGATTGGTGCCAAACAACTACAATTGTGTCAAAATAATGATTTAGAACAGGTTTTATTTAAATAAATTTCAAATGTTAATTTGTACGGAATATGTTATCGTATTTTAGAGGAACTCTAGTAATATGATAATCGTATGGTTCACGTCTTCACGTGCCGCGGCCAAGTATCATTTCATCGGAAAATTACTGTGACTGTATTATCAGGATTTGGATCATCTGGACCTTCTTAACCAATGTATTACCATCCTCTTTCTGGAAAAGATATTTAGTAATCTTTCTGATTACAAACTTCGCCATCCACTAATTCTTTTTATCATTAATACCATGGCATCTGCTTTGGCTTTCCATGTCACTTTTTACTTATGCCTAACAACGTCGCCGGATTCGTAATCAAAGTTTAAAATTGTTCCAATGACTACTTTCGATTCTTAATGGATTCGCTTCAATGTTTATCTGAATTAGCAGCATCTTTGGCAATTTTAGCACTATCATAAGAATGGGTTGCTAAATGGCCTTGATCGAAATCTTCCTCAATTTTTTTCATCAGTTTCATTTTTCCCATTATTTTTAACTGTTGTCAATAAGTTTTGGATTTAACTTTAGTGTGAGAATTGACAAATATAGTTTTTCCATTATTAAATTTTAAATCTTGGTTCTAAGGATATATATATATCATCCATTTTAGAACTCAAAGCATTCCGTAAGTCCTCAATTTTAAATTCGACACTTGGTTGTCTTCATAATTTCCGGATCAATTGATTTTAAAGCATTTATTTCTTTTCGTCGCTTAATTTTATCTAATTTTTTAAAATATTCTCAAAGGAAGAAAACACTTCCTTCCACCGCTGATTTATAATTTTTTTAACTCCTTCTGAAGGCAACCACCAACAGAATTCATAACTGTTTCCAGATCTCATAATTCCCATAAATTGTTACAATTTGTCGTTTAAAAGAATTGATTCACCTTTAGTTTTAATCCTTCACTTCAAATTTATCGCTCTCATTTGTCTGATCCATACTATCCTTAATAATTGTATTTTCTTCTTTCATTATAACTACCCAGTCTCTTTGTCTCTTAATCATTAATAATACCGTATTAAGCATATATTTCTAATAAAATTGCCATTGAAAATGCTAAAGTTGTAATATGTTTTTTGATTAAACTTTACCATATCCTTAAAAAATTCGATTTTTATTTCATAAATGATTCTCGAATCAAGTTACTTAGTTTTAATCAGTACAAAATTGATAAACTGCGCAGTAACGATCTTTATTTATATGGATCATTCCAAATTCTTCTATTAATATTTCACAAGAAACTATGTAAATCAAAGAATTTGAATTATTTTAATTGCTAATTCTTTGTTAAAAACGTCATCCAGCTTTTATGGTCCATATTTAAGCAACTTTATCACCACTTAATTAAATGTATTTTTATGGCTATTTATATGAAAAGATTTGATCTCACTTTTTTATAAATAAATAAAATATTATAATTGCAAACCATAAACCTTGCTCACATTAAGAACTTCATCTTTTCTCTGTTCAAAATAAACTTAAATCCTCAATCAGAAATCAGACTTATGTAGTTTAATTGAAAATTTTATTGGACATCTAAATTTAAAATCAATTAAATGCAAGTCATCCGAAATATTTGTCATTCATTTTCTTATATTATTTATGACTATTATCTAGAAATTTTTCATTGAGAATTATAACTAAACAAAATGCCCAAATGGATGATAAAAGTAACAAAACACTTTAAAGTTAGCAAGAAGAAAATTGAAAATATAAACAATAAACGAAATTTGTTTCAAATGGTCGAAATGAGTAGTTTTTGTTTCAATTTTCCTTATGTAACAAAAAAAGGAATACTAGTGAGATTGAAAAGATCACTTGTAAAGGGGGTTCACATATAGCTAATTCGACCACCTAAAGGAAAGAAAAAAAGAATATTTCATTTAATAATTATTAAAAATAAAAAGAACAAATGAAAGAATTAAATCTTTTATTAACCTATTTGTTCCACCATAACGTCAATTGCGTCCCCATCTTCCATTTCAAGCTGTTGTTATCAAAGGAATTAATCAAAAAAAAAGAAATATAAAGTGATAGAGATAAGACAAATTTGAATGATTTAAATTTACCTCTGCAGGTGTGTTGTGGCTTTGTACACGTTCACCATCATAAAGGAACCGGAGCGAATTTAATGACTTTCCTTGTCTTTCACAATAAGCATCCATTAATTTTTTCAGTTGTGTTGTCCGCTTGATTTTGAAAAACACTTCATTGTGATCCTAAGAACGCAAACATAAATAAAATTAATTACCTAACGCGTCCTTTCAAATTCGTTGTAAAAATTTTAATTAATAAAGTTTTATCAAACGCGCATTTATTTGTATTAGTTCTCCATTAAAGAACGCCCACAGTTTCTAGACGCGCAATATTTTCTCCGCTTTTTTGCTCAAACAAAGCATAAAACTTACGTTTCCAACCACTTTCAAATTAATGTGTTCATCTTTCTTTTCGTCTCCAGCAGGTGGTGTGGGATTTGGCTGTTCAGACATTGTAGAAATTGTTATATAGTGGCTTCCGAATTTTCTTCAGATCTTTTCAGAAAAGCAAGTTATGGGTTTTTTGAACTTAGAAATTATGAATTATTTCTTTTATTTGAATAACGTGACAGACAGCGCTGGTTAATAAAAGTCTGATTATAAATGAAGTCTTCCCTTCTTATAATCTTATATGGAGTTTGGCAACTGCGGCAAATGTGGCTTGCGTAACGTAATTTCGGAATTGATGCTATGACATTCCCCGAATAAATTTCCGGTAATTTGAAAATTGAAATCTTGTAATCTTATAAAGCGCAAGCAGGACATCAATATTACCCAAAAATTACGTAAAAATATTTCTATATAAAGTCATGGATCCAAAAATATTTTCTCTGACTCGATAGTCATGGTCCTGTCGCTTTCCACTCCACCATCTGTGCCGCGTACTTCGTATCCAAAACTTTACTTAAAAGCAAGCAAAAAACTTCTCCAGCCTCAATTCCTTTTACTCATCTTTGCCGTTAGCATCGGCTTGTTTGTTACTTGTGTTGTCTTCGTTGATTTTCAAGACGACGACGAAGTATTTTTGGAAGACGACGATGGCGATGACTAAAAAACCCTTTGTTGATTCTGATTCTATTAAAGTTGCAAACCCTGTGGTACAAATCTCTACAATGAAGTTTGATAAGGAAAACACGGTTTTAACACTTACTTTCAAAAAAATTTGGGAGAATGCCATAAACACCTTGCTTACTGCGCTCGGTATAATTTTCAGTTATTCGTTTCATTATTCCTTATACGTAATATCTGACACATTTTTTATTTAACAAATTAGAGAATATTTTATTAGATGAGAGTGGAATGCCTTTAAAGTTGAGTAGCACTGAAGTAGACGAGAATGCCGAGAGAACAACAAACTGTATGTAAATTTGATTCTTACGGCCATTCGTTCCTTTAGCATATAAAATATTCAATTCTCTTTTAATGTCAATTTTGACAGTAAATTCAATGCCGGTAGAGAACTTCGAAATTCCTTATGGTAGCTTGTCACCTCTTAAACGAAAACGTGAAGAGGATAATCAACGTAAAATAAAAGCTCAAAAGATTTCAGATTCTTTATCTTCGAAACTAGCTAGAAGTCTTTCCTTTACAGAAGATGAATTGAATGATGAAGAATCATCAAACACGCAGCAAAGTTCTTTAGACTTTACATTTGCCCCGTCAATAAATTCATCAAGCTTATCTAATCGTAATTACAAACATTGTTCTCGTCGAATTTTTGGTGGCAAATGCATTAAACAATCGGCTATAACTAGCTGCAGCACTTCTGATATGGAAATAACCGATAATTCCATGAGTGATTTATCAGGCGGAGGAGATAAATTAGTTCATGAACCTGCTAGGATGCAAATGTTGCGTCGTATATTATCACATTCTAGTAATGAAAATTATTGGGATGTTTCAATGACTGATTGGATTGAATTACAAGCTCAGAAAAAGAATATTCCATTGATGGAATTTCAAACCCAATTTCAAGAGAGATGTCGTGATGTGGAAACATCTCTCAATATTCTTCATAATTCGATTCCAAACAATTATAATGATATTCAAGTTTTAATTGACAGATTCTTGTTGAATGCTGATTGGTTAAGGTGTGATTATTGCAAACCATTTATAGTAAGTCAGCTAAACTCAAATGATTCATAGTTATTAAATGAATTAATACAGACAGATCATTTTAGTCGAGATTTTAAGTTGATCTTATAATAAACAAATTCTGATAATATATTTTTTTAATAGCAAATCTTTCCACAATGGCAAACTATGGAAAGGAATTTAGAAAATATTGTTCAATATGTTGAGATAATTGAAGATATGAAAGCTACTGTGAATTCTGAATACCCTAAAAGTGAGAACATTGGTTCAGATTTGAAACGAATTCAAGAAGTTTTGGAATTTAAGAAATCTTTATATGGAGAAATTTTACAACAATCTGGGTTAGCATGGAAAGTCTTCGGATTTCCAATAGAAGAGACTTGGATTTATGCGATTAAACAATGGTTATTCGGGTTAGCTTTTCATTGTTCAGCGATGATGAATAATGAATTAAACAAGTATGATCAATTATTTTCTGTGGATGACACGAAAATTGCCGAGGTATTCAAGTTAATAATAATTCCAAAAATGTATTTATAAAATCACACGTACTTATACTACTTATATTTATATTAAATTAAACAAAAAGCTCATGGACAATGTAAGGATGTGTATAAAAATCACAAGTCAAATAATTCAATTAATAGGAAGTCCTAACAACAAACTCACTTTATCCAGTATTGTTCTTGCGACTTCATATATTAATTGGGGTTTATCACAAATTGACAAAATAGAAAATAAAGCGCGAAGTGCTGAAGTTAGATTGATGCATATTTGTGAAAATATTAATCATATTTTACATCATTTGCGTATTATACAAGATGTTGATGGACAAGATTCTTATTTGGTGTATAATCACGATGATAATCAAGGGTTATTCTCTCAATTTGAATTACAACAAAATTTAAAGATTACGGAAAATTTTGCTGGGAGTTTAGTCGAAGCAGGATTAAGATTATGTGAACATATCACTAAACCAAAAATTAATAGTGTTACTGGTCCTGCTAACTTTTTATATATGTATTCTGAATTTGTAGTGAAGTTTGTTAATAGGGTAAGATATTTATTTTGCGATAACACTATAAAATGATGAATTATTTATTTATGCAAATTATCTCTCCAGGTAATTGAATATTCTGGGATGGAACAGCTTGTAGAACAAAGAATGCGTCCTTTACTTAAAAGTTTAAGGAACATGGAAGCCGCTCTACCAGCTGTTTAAACGGAGAAATGGTTAAATTTGGGTATAATAATATTAGAATCTAGAAAGAATTTGTAATAGCAAAAAAAGAGACATTTGAACTTTTACTAATGCTAAAATAAAATAGAAAATTTACCTTATATGTAATATATTAAATTCGTAAGCATACTGTAACGTGCATGTTTGTTTTAAGGATTTGCTTATTATTAGAATTACTAAACGAGTTGTGGTACAAAAAATCAGTATAGTGATGAGGAGCTATTTGTGTAAGAGTTTCATACTGACTTACTGACTGCGGGCAACAATAATATCGGCATATTAAGATGATAAGAGCTATGAAGCCCAAGTCAGGGATGCATTTGTTAAGCCAAATATTAACTGTTAATAATTAAAAATTTTCCTCAAATTTTATATTTATAGCAGTGGTTTCTAAACAAATAGTGTAAGGATAAGTGCTATCTTTCAATTAAAAAATTATTTAATCTATTAAAATTTTCGCATCCCAAATATTCCTGTTTCAAGATCAATAGGATTCATTACGGTTTAATTCGTCCTTACTTATTATACATTGAAAATTTGAATGAATATTTCTGGAAATATGATTCATATGAAGATAACAAATTTGTGAGTTTCTCTAGTCAACGCTATTGGCTAAATTTTTGTACAACAAAACAATAATTTTAATTCGATTTTGTTTAAACCCTCCTCATCAAACTTTACTTTTATTCATTTTATAAAAATGATAAGTTCGGAAGAGGATTTTAGTTCAGAAGGTGAAGTTGACTATGATAAAGTAGTAAAAGAAATAGAAGATTTGGATATGCCAAATTCAATAATAACAAAACTTATAAATAACGCTGTAAGTTAAATAGATTTTTTCACGCGTATTTATTTATATAACCTTAAGATAGATACATTCTGTATTAACAAAAAAGCTAGGTAATAACACAATACAAGATGATGCGAAACTAGCTGTGATAAGATCAACGACTGTATTTATTAGTCATATTACCTCTGTGTATCCCTTTTTTCATGTTTTCTTATTTTTACCATCATTTATATAAAAATCGGTTCCTTAATTCAATTAACTAACAGCGCTAATCGCATGGCAAAAAGTAAAAACCGCAAAAACATACAACCTGGTGACGTATTTAAAGCTCTAGAGGATGGTGATTTTGAAGAGTTTTTACCGAGATTAAAAGAAGAATTGAATTGTACGTACGTTCACGAAACCTTTGCTTTCCTGTTTCGTTCTGTAAAAAAAAAAATTATTTTAGTACGAACTGTTTCTAAATTGATTTTTTTCTCTAGTGTTCCAAGCTGGACAAAGAAACAAAAAATTTGATAAAGTAATACAATCAGTTGATGAAGAATTATCAGGACCAACTTCATCCGCAGTTGTCAATTCTTCATCCGGAAATGGAATTATTGTTGAAATACCATCACATAATGGTATTATGAACGATATATCACATAGTGATAACGATGAAATTGAAACTGATATTAATAGTGAGGGAATCGGATCTAGAGAAAAACGAAAACATTCTAAACGTTCCAAAATATTTAGGGAAGTTGTTTCTGTTAATATAGAAAATAATAGGAGTAATATTTTATCACAAAGCGATACAAATATAAATGGACAACAGGAACAGGAAAATGATGAAACTGCACAAAAGAATAACAATATAAAAAAAAAAGATTTGTTAGATGATGGTAGTGACTTGACAAGTAATATAGATTCAAGTAATGATGAAGGGACAAATGAAGCCGAGTAAGTAATTCATAACAACTTAATTAATGAATAACATCTGTTCTTCTTATGTCCTATATACTGTATAATACTATATTTATAGAAAAAACCGGAGTACAAAAGAGACTTGAATCAAGTCCGTAAAGTGACGACTGCATTTTTATGTGTTTACTTAACTACGTAAATTTATTTGTTACTATTTAATCAACTTAATAATGTTGTCCTCCTTTAACGCGGATATATCATAAACTTGTACTAAGATAGGTAAAGGAATGGAATAAAAAGTATTGAATTAGATTCATCCCTTTAACATTTTTGCGCCAGAAAATATTTGATAGAAGCATTAATGGTATTTGACGTTGCTCATTTGCAATTTAAGAATAAAAAAATATAAATTGACAAGTAACATAAAATAAATCGTAAAAGCGTAGGTACCACTTCCTCGAGGTAAGAATCCAGGATCGAAAATAATTTACAATAAAATAATCATGTCAGCTAATCTATTCACAATTAAACGATTATTGTCCTCTCAGTTTCAAGTATCACTGGACACGATGACTGATACGGTTCAGTATGTATATAAAAAGAAGAAAGTAAGTGTCAAATGCTCTTATTACTTACAACCGATGTTGAGAATAATAATAAATATAGAAAAGTTTAATCATAAGGATATTTTCCAAAATTTATCATTATAGGAAATGATTTCGCCGATTTCGCCTAAGTAACTTATCTAATTGTATTGCAAGGCCTTCGGAAATGAACAGTAATGCAAAAGATCGAGGCTAGGATTTAGTCCTTAATAACACTACCCAGATTCAATTTGAAGGTAGAGATTTGCTTTTAACTTGATAATTGTGATAATTATTCAAAAGGATTTCACTATAGAAGCGGGTTCCTTTTCTGCTAGAATTATATTATATTTAGGTAATTTATGGAATTTTAATCAAAAACAATTAGTCTAATTGTAAGTATACAAGTTATATTCAGATAATACTTATATTATGATGATTATAACCTCAAACTTCTATGATATAAATAATTATGAAAATATATTTTCTTATTATCTGAATTATTTGTTTATTAATTGTAATGCAGTTTATTTATTAATTATTTACTAATTTCTAATTAAAATTTTCAATTTTTATAATCTTTATAATTTAATTAGATTTTAAAAATAAAATTTACTTTTTTAAAATTTGAATTTTAAATAAATAATATTTATAGAATACTGTATTTAGAATTTTGGTTTTTTTATTTATATCTTTAAATTTTAGGAATTAATTATTGATTAATTAGTTTATATATTCATAAACCTTCATTTATAAATACCCCATTTGACCTGCAAATATTCCTGATGAGTTACAAATATATCTTTAAATAAACTTATAGTTCAAACATATTTATATTTATAAAATTTTGCATTGACTTAATGCCTTAATTATATATGAAGTTGAAACTAAAAACTAAAAGTCAAAATATTTCTTTTTTATTTTATTTTTTTTTTAAAGCAAAGTATCAAAACCAATACAAATTTTATTAGAAAGTGATATCAAGCCTTTAAACATTTATCATTCTCCATTTATTTAGCAGTAAAATGAGAAGAAATAGGCTGTATAAGTAAAGAAATAAACTGAAAAATAAAATATTTGTTATACAACCCTATGAAAAGTATTTATACTTAAAATATGCCTATAATGTTATTAAAGCATACTTAAAATAAGTATTAATTTTAATTTACAATATACTTATATTATACTTAAAATATATTTAAAATAGTTCTAAAATATACTTTTAATGTACTTGTATTTTGCCTAAATACTTAAATTATACTTAAAATATACTTAAATTAGATTTAAGTATAATATAAGTAT
>JADRCO010002541.1:0-13257 GCA_021464525.1 Rhizophagus sp. LPA8_4_AMF
CACTGGTCCATCCTTCAATTATGCAACGAGGAACACATTCTTTACACCAAAATTTGCTCTTATCTGGGTCATAACAATTTTCATGATTAATTTTTACGGACTTATTAGAATCTTTATCAGAAATATTTGATTTATTAAATTCAGATATTAATTGGTTTTCATTAATTAAACTCATTTTTATAATATAAGTTCTGTTTGAAGTTAAGTTTGTTTCAAATTGGTTTGAAAAAGAATTCCACGGTTACAAAAAAAAAAAAAAATTAGTGTTACCTAATACATAAATACTCAATGAGGATAAAAATGGATCGGCATAAATTTAACCGATGTAAACCCGTATGACGATCATCAGGAAGAAAATTTAGCCTATTGATACATTTTGAAAAAGTGAATAGAACATTTATTACTAATATACAAGATGTAAAATAAAATACTACAAATCAAGCACAATTTCTCATATTTGTATTATTTTTGTTTCAGAAGATGAAAACTCAAGATCTGACATTTATTATAGCATTTTAAACACTTCTTCCAGAAAATGTTTCTTACTCCTAAATATCTTTCAAACCTTTTTTGCATAAATTAAAGATTGTTTCCCAATCATTTGAGTTATCACACGATTGACACGAAACACTTTGTATTTTCCGTAACGAGATAGATATTTTAGGTAATAGACGATTCGGTAAACCTGTAATGAACAAGTATTAAAATTTTATTTTTTAAAAAAACTAATGATTTCTTAATTTGACTAACATTTTCATAGCTATAATTTATAAAATATTTCATCTGTGGTTCGTAAGATAACATACTTAAGGAAAATATCAATTACCAAATTGTGATTAACCTTATTACATAACAATGAGTATATTCTAATATCGTACATTAAAGACCCGACAAAGTTTATTACAATTCCAACAAGATTCAATATTGCTTAACAGTTTTTTTTTGATATATATGTCGATTATAAGTAAACACATTTGAACAAGACTTTGGTCATCAAATATCCAATTGGTCCAATTATCATCAGCCTAAAAACATGGTATAAAATATAAATTATAAATTATTCAGAAAGTTCTGAAAGCAAACGGTTATTTAAATAAACCTTGTATTAATTAATCTTAATATATATCATTCGAGTAAATTAAAAATTTTCATATTTTTTGATGTAAAAAAAAAAATATTTTTTTTATATACAGTATATAGTAAATCAGTTTCAATTAAATTATTTAGTTTAAATAAATTTTCAATATTATCTCAAAGAACATAATGCAATTAATGCATGTAACATACGCTAGGAAACGGAAACCTTTATGAGTTCGTATCTATAATAGTTTATTTTGTTATTTATTTATTTTTTTAAAAGTAAAAAAATGATGGGCCGAAGTGGTAGTAATTGACTAGGAAAACGGAAACCGTTTAATTGCCGATTCGTCTAAAATCGGCACTATTTTTAGGGGATAAGTAACGGTAAAATTTAAGCAAAAATTGCATGATTGGTGATAAATCCATAAATCCTAAAACTGTAACGATTCAATATTATTTAATAAAAATTACATGATATGTAAAAATACCCAAGGGAAAAGAATATGCAAAAATATCAGTATAATTATTATTAAAAACAGTGCGTCTATGTTGCATGCGCGTCAGATGCAGCTTTTTGCGTTTTTTATATGTATTTTTTATTAGTAAGAGTACCGATCTTAGGCGAATCGTCCTTCACGTTGCAAGTGTTACGTGATTCTAGGGATGGGGAGCGACTCGAGCGACTCATTTCGGTTCCGAACCGATACTATTTGATGAGCTAGTCGAGTCGGCTCGAGTCAGCTCTTCCATTTCGGTTCCATTTCGGCTCCATAATCGGTTCTTGATCAGTTCAGTCCAGAACTGAGTCTGTTCATATCAAAATTTGTCAGAACCGATTCGAAACCGAAATGCTGCAGCGGATTCCTAAAGTCGAATCGATCCCCATCCCTAAGTACAGTACATATAACGATGAATTTTCTTTTAATTGCTTATTTATAACTTTTCTGTTAATTTTTTTCGTTATAAGATACATATAAACATGAATAACACACACTAACTTAACAACCCTAGCGTCGCCTGCAAAAAAATGGTAGTCAGATTTAATTGTCGGTTACATGTGACTTCGGAAATATTATAAATAGTCAAGTTATATGATACAAATATTTTACGGTGTATTGGCTTATTTGGCGGTTACGGTACATTTCGTCGAAGCCATTTCGCCGAAGGGATGTTTCACCGAAGGGATGTTTCGCCGAAAGGACATTTCACCGAACTGACCGAAGTGCATTTTACCGAATCCATTTCACCGAATTGTCCATTTCGCCGAAAATGGTAGCGATTAACATTTATGAAAAGATTAATCGCGTATTGATAATAAAAAATAATTTTTAGAGATCTTTGGCGGAATGTTCATTTAGCAAAATATCCATTCGGCGAAATGTCCATTTGTAAAATGGCTTTGGCGAAATGGGTCTCTGTGAAATGGACTTCGGCGAAAAGTCCGGATACCTTATTTGGCTATATACTGTATATATCAATAACTCAAAATGATTTTTTTTATTAAATTTGTACAATTTTAATATAAATTTAACAATATTATTCCAATTAAATATGAATTAAAGATTTCAAGCAAAGTATATTTGCAAAATTAAAAAATATAATGAATCATATAAGTTTATTTTGATCAATTATACTATTAGAATTCAATTGTTATCGTTAACTACTTTATCAATTAGTTAATAACACTTCATTA
The DNA here is from genome assembly GCA_021464525.1 of Rhizophagus sp. LPA8_4_AMF. Taxonomy (NCBI): domain Eukaryota; kingdom Fungi; phylum Glomeromycota; class Glomeromycetes; order Glomerales; family Glomeraceae; genus Rhizophagus; species Rhizophagus sp. LPA8_4_AMF. Next base: position 2,774 of record JADRCO010002541.1, read on the forward strand.
TAGTTACATGGATTAAAAAAGCAATATTTTCAATTTAATTAAAATAATTAATTATAAATATTACTTATTTTTATTAGTTAAAGACTTAAAAAGTCACATCCGTATTACTATTAATATGTCTTTAATCTAAATAAATTAAATTCTATCTAAATAATAATAAAAAAAAAAATTTTTTTTATATAATTTTGCAAATTAATTAATTAGAGAACTAACACATATTTCTATAATGTTTTTTTTCTATTTGATTTTATTAATATCTCTTCTAATTTCATTAATTATAACAGGATTAAACATTCTTTCACGAATATGAAATGGTGCCGTAGGATTTCTCTTCTTTCGATAATCATTTTTTAAACATAAAGATGAAGCATCATTTGGTATAGTTTCATTCATTAAAATACTAGGAAGTTCTACTAATTGAAGAACCATACCAAGTTCTACATGCCATTCAATATGACAATGAAAAGCCCAAATACCAGGATTATCAGCTATGAAACGAATAACCAAATATCCTAAACTAGGAACGGTCACAGTATCACTAATTACAGGATTTTTCTTATTATATTTTTTTTCATCAGGAAATTCATTTTTTTCACCAACAAACATTACGGCGAAAACGTGACCGTGCATATGAAATGGATGTTCATCAAAATTATTATTCCATAAAGTAATTTCTACTATACCATTTTTATTATCAAAAATTAAAGAATTTTGTTCTTTTGGTAATTCATCTGGTGGGATGTGTCTTACGATTTTAGATATAGTTGGATCATTAAAATGTGGTACGAAAGAACTATTATTCATTACAGCTCTTGTTATACCATCACCTTCTTTTTGAAATTGAACGGTAATATTGAAAAAGTCACTAACATTTCCATCATATTTTGTAACGGGTTGAAGAGGTTCCAAATGTTTTGGATCAAGATCACGACAAGTTTTGAAATTTTCGGGAAATTCTCTTGATTTAGGTTTATCATTTTTTGACCCTTCATAATTAAGAATACCAAGACCATTCCAATCAATAGAAGAATTAAAATTAATTGTCGTATTGGTAATTAGAACACATCTTTTATCGATAGTTGCACGAATCCAATACTTTCCAATCGGTTGATCAGCATTAACAATTACAGAATAGCGTTGTCCAATATTAATAGGTAATTTTTCAATAATAGTTGGTTTAATGTATATACCTTCTGATTCAATAAGTTTTAATTTATGTTTATCAATAGAGAAGATGAAGAAAGCATCTGCAGCAGTGTTGATTATACGAAATCGATATTTTTTACCCTTTTTAACATTATACTCTGCCAATGAAGCATTTGGTTTACATTTAGATCCATCTGGAGCCGCAGTGCAGTTATATCTACCACGACCGCTCAAAAGTGGAGAATCAGGAACGGGTCGTTTACCAGTATAAGTTGAAGATATGAAAAGTGGTAAGATTTCACCAGTAGGTCTTTATTAATTAATAAGTTAATTTTTTTCAATTAAATTATTCTTAATAAAATTTTCGAATTTTACAAAAAAAAGGGAGAATGTATAAATTCTTTTACCTATGATGCCAGTCAGATAATGTAATGACATTTTCATAATCATATTCTTTTAAATATGGATCATCCGGATCGTGAACACTTTATTTGTTAAAATATACAATTAGCGAAAAAAAAAAAACGTAGATGTATATAAAATGATTTTAGTACTTAATTTACATTAATGCTCCTCGTAAACCATCAGCGTATTGAGCCATAAAGTGAGAATGATACCAAAAGGTACCGTGTTGGTCGCCAGTAGTAAAATTGTAAATAAATGAAATATCATTTGGAATTGGACATTGAGTCTAATATTATTAATGAACGAAGTTCATTTTTGATTAAGTAGAAAAAAAACAAGCATTAAAAAAAAAAATTAATCATCATTTTACTTACTTGTCCTGGAACTCCATCGTACCAATTTGTACCATGTTGGAACATACCATGCCAATGAACGGCTAAAAATTAAAAGAAAAATGAATCTAATATTTCAATTCTTAAAAGTTTTTTTTTTAAAAAAAAAATTAAATACCTGCTGGATCACCAAATCTGTTTTCAACATTTATGATCATTCTATCTCCTTTATTTGCACGAATAATTGGAGCAGGATATTGATCGTTTACACTCCAAACAATTCTTTCAAAACCATCAGGAGATAATTTAACTTTCTTTAATGCCAATTGATAATAACGAGTTACTGGTTTATTAGTAAAAGGTAGATGTACAAAAGGTTTAAAATAATCGGTTTGAATAATTTTAAACGGTTCATGACGTTTTTGAATTTCATTAGTGTAGGCTCTCAAATGAAGTTGTTCATCATTATCAACATTATGAATTCTTGCTGGAATGGCCGATGAACAAATTGCAAATAATGAGATCAAAAGGAGAAAAACCTTCTTGAGATTAAATTTCATTATTTTATAATAATACTATTATTTACGTACTGTACTTTTTGATAAAAAAGTCAAAAGGTAAGGAACGAAAAGTGGATGATTCTTAAGTCCTTTATATATTTTTTTTTTTTCAAGAACTACCATTGATAAATTGCCATTTATGTTTGTTGCTTATTGCGTTACATATTTCTTCGAACTTATAGCAAAAATGGATCATATTATTTTATAAATGGTTCCGAAATTAGCTAAATCCGAAAGAAGCCATTTTTGTTAAAGTTTAAATTGGTATATATTCCATAAACAATCGGTATATGTAAAAATTTGCTAAACTGAAAAAGGAAAGAAACAAAAAATTTTAATGAAAATACATGCCAATAATTATCGTTCCGAATATTACATAAAACGATCATCGATTCTATCCCACTATATCTTAGAATGTCGATCAAAAAAAAAAAAAAATTTGAAATTTATTTATTTAGAAATATAGTTCGAAAATTTTTATGACAAGATATAATTAATTTTTTTATAATTACAACGATTACTGATTAAAAAAAAAAAGAAAAGATTATTAAATTTTTATTCATGAAGTTTGATAAAAAGTTTGAAAATCGTGATTTAGTTATATATAAAAAAAGAAAAAAAATTTACTAAAAAGGGAGAAGTTTATTAAACAAAGATAATAAACGATGTCAATACTGTCATTGTATAATGAATTTCAAATTTTGTGTAATTTTCTTATTCCGATTTGGGACTGGTATCGGTATCATGTCAATATGATGATCTCGTCGACAATTTTAAATTGTCTGAAATCCTATAAATCAAAAATCAAAAAAAAAAGGTTTATACTTTGCATTGAAAAAAAATAATTAAATTCTTACTATAAAGTGATCTATAATAATCCTCCAAACATTATCTATCTTTTTATTGATATTTTCATTAATAACTACCCCAGCGTAACCTGAAAAAAATGTCACGAAATGGCAGTAAAAATGAGCATTTCGTGGATCCATTCACGGAATATGTAAATAATTCGATAAATTCCGTAATATAAGGTTATTAATTCTGGAAATATGAGCCTTTTACGGAAAAAAATATGGGATCTAAAAAACGGATCGACTTTTTTTACAGGGAACTAGATATGTGACATATAGTGCGTGACGAATAGGATTTTGCTGCTAAAAAAATTTCTAAGTACTTATTGTGACACCGGTGATGAAAAAGTCACGTGAATTTTCTTCAGGATACGCTTCATTGATAACGGAGTACAAAAAAATGGGATCTGTACAAAATCCCGAATGGTACGAAATCCCGAAAAATTGACCGGTATTAAGTATAATGCTGACCGGTTCGGGATTTTCCCTAAAAATGTACAAAGAAAATAGCGAAAAAACATAAGCGCTTTTTACAATATTTTTATCCCAAGTTAATAGTTAGTAAAATTATAGAGAATCAGAAGGATCAAAATTATTTTTATTAATGCAATATAACCTTACAATACATATTAATAAAACAAGATATTTCGAAAGTATTACTACTATTTGGAGAGTATTTTCTTTGAATTTAATAATATTATCAAGTATAACATCCAATATAAATACAGTATGATCACTTTGTTCAATTTTCTCACCATCATCATCTCTCTGTCTTTCTGAATAGTCCGTAAATTCACCTGGCGATTTTTATTAAATAGTCTACACGCGTTACATGTTTTTTCCATCTAAAAGGCTGAGTATTCAGAACATGTTTTAGAGTAATCTTTTCGGCGTCATCATTATTATTTATATTCATTTTGAATTAAGTTGAAAAAAGATTTTATTTTTATTTTTATTATCGAGGTGAACAGGTATCAGTGTAGACTATACAGAAACTTGATACAAGAGTCATAAAATAGTACAAAAAACAAACTGAGAACCAACCCGGTGTCATTAAACGTCAGGTGGAAAGATAATTGCCAATAAACCCCGCAAAAATTTATAAGCTCGTACAAAAAGAAAAGAAAATTCTGAAAATAAACGCAATAATTTATCTTAATCCGTATTGGTCTTTCATTTGGTTAATAAAATGCCAGTTGTAAAAACTGTAAAAAGTGAAATGATGTGGTGCAAAGAACAAAAACAATCAATTGTCCGTAAAAACGGTATAAAATATTAACGTAAAAATCTAGATTCATTGGACATAATTCATCGTATCTTGAAGTGTGATGTCGTCGGAACGACTTTTCCTTCATGAGGATGATGGTGGTGTAATTGTATCAGTTGTATCCTTTTTGGATGGTGGGGGAGGAATACATTCGTAGAAAGATAAGAGCATCTCCGCTTCCTTCGATAAATCGTATTTGAATCTGGTTTGAGCATTTTGCATCACTTCATTAACCTGAAAAAAAGCGTTAATAGGTCTGGTAGGTGTACGTGGCATACGAGGTATAGCTATCTTTCGAGTTACATTGGTTCCTGTAACATTAGTCCTATTATTAAAGTAGTAGCGTATTGTCCATAGAAGGATCATGTGATGTTGAAGCCGCAACGGCTTCACGTGTTAATTTTCGTTGTTTTCTTTCTTGGTTGCGTAAATTTTATGATGTTTTCACTCTTTTTCCAATTCTAATTTACGTTGTCTGTCTTTTCACGTTGTTCTTCTGATATAGGGGTACCATATAAAGTCAAGTTCACCTGTGCGGTCGCTTCTTCCTCTAAAAATTCTATGATCTTTGCACGGTGTCGTATTAATTCTTTACGGTGACATTTAATTCATTACGACGTCGTTTTTTCATACAGTACGTTTTTTTTCTCGACGTTGTTGAATAAAATGTTTGTATGGAAGGTGGTGTAATTTCTTTAGAATAATCTTATCACAATTAATACGTGATAGTGAAGGGTTGTTTCGGATTTGGTTGTGTATAAAAAGAATCATCGGGAAGTTTGGTCAGATAAAAGCGAGTAACTCTGTTCCAACTTGCTGTTTGTTGTTGTGGAGGAACTACATCAAAACTGATGTTTTTAAGAATTATACGATTCATTATTATCATAATCCTTGAAGCTCATTGATTCTGCATTCTTTCGATTATAACGGTGTATCATTCCATACCGAGACGATCACTCTGTATCCTCTTGGGTTGATCAAGTTTTTCCATGATTTGTTCGTAATAGTTGACGCCCATATTACGATCACTGTGAATTATATTTGTATTACACTTGTATTCACACGGCAAATAGAACCCTAGGTAAATGACGCAAGATTGTAAGAAAATTTAATATATGTCTTGGGACATTGAACTTAAATGTTTTCTTTTATATAATGGAATAAATATAAACAGAAATAAATAAGTAATTGCTAATGAGAAATCACAAATTACACTAATCAAAGCTGCTTTATTCTAGATTTTCTATGCAAACGATGGACTGATTATTTCTTATTTTAATTTATAATGAATTAAATTAAGATAGATATCGGTGTGAGACTTTGAAAAATGTTTTTTAAAATCACTTCGTTAAAAAAAAATGCACAATAAAAAAATCTATTTAAAAAGGTTGTGTCGCCTAGAAAATAGCTTCTATGTAAGAATTATAATGCTATTTATAATAAATTTTGGGTTCAAACTAATTTTTTTTTTAAAAATTTAAAATATTGAAAAAAATTTAGAATTAAAACTTTAAGTTAAGAATACGTCTACGATTACATGTCTAACCGGTTGTTAAGTGTTAACATTAACCCTAGCACCTGCGACTGCTAAAAAAATAAAGCTCATATGCATTCATAGTCATGGCCAGAATCTATGCCATGTAATTTCTATTATTATTAGTGATTTCGTCTTTCATTTTCATTGTTTGAGATTACAATCAGTTTTTTTCTTAATAGATGCAACAAAAAATAGATCAGATATGGCCAAAATTTTGCGCGGTGATCAAATTCATCAAAGATCGATCTGTGCGACAATAGTACAACAATTTATCATCTTGTATATATGGCAGTGTTGGCACATGACATCATATGACCTATATGACTTCATGATTTGTCATTGGCAACGCTTATGACTTATAACTTTGTCATAAGATACATTCTAGAATTAATTATTATAAATAATTATAAATACCGGCCAGAATTATAAAAGACACGTGCTCTTGATATGACTAAGATCATATTTCGAGGCCCATATGACCTTGTCATGTGCCAACACTGATATATGGTGTATATATACTTACAAAATTTTTATCATATATGTTATATGTTAGATACTTTATGATACTTATTTTCCCTTTTTTTTTTTGTTTATATTATTAATTTGTTTTAGAGTAATATGAAAAATGTGTAATTATGATTCTAATTATGCAATATGAGGTATACTAATTTAATAAAATTTATTTCTTTCATTCTTACATGTATTGCATATACAGTTTATTATTTTTGGTAATAATGCATCAGATGACAAAAGCTGAGTATTTGATAAGGCATTTTTTGTGTCAATGTGTCAGTAGTATTTTTATATTTAATTCCCCTAACTTGCTTTTACACTTTTTTTACTTTTTTACAATTTTTGCTTACTTTCTGCTATTTCCTTCTTTACTTTTTACAGACACTTTATTTTCTACAAATACTTTATGCTAGTTAATAAACTAAATAATCATGAGTACAACAACTGAAAAATATATTGGATATGATGGTAAGAAAATAATCTTAGTAAGAAAATCTATACCTTTAACAAGGTTCACATACAACTTCTAACTAACTCTTTGATTACTATTAGCTCTTGTTTCTTATTTAATTAAATCAAGAAATTGTCAGTCCTACCATGGATTTTTGAATCTTAACCAAGCCATTATTATTTCTTCACTAAATTCACTAACTGACACTTCATTAGCATTGAACAAGTGGAAAAACATTGACATTATTTGGTATACTCACTATTTAGATGAAGCTAAAAGATTATTGGAACCAAATACTTTGTTACAGTGAAAAAGAAGGTGCGTTTATTTTTATTTTGCAAAGTATGGGTAACTCCTAATACTCGCCATGGTCTCTTAGTGAGAATTACTGGGTTCGTTCGCTTGGTAACCAGCCCAAGCTCTCAATCCAGGCACCCTAACTTTGTTGTTGGTAAAGTCTGCTAGTTCTGGAGGAGGAATTGGCTATGTACCTTCTTTACCACTAAATAAAAATTTGATGCACTATTAACCATCTTTTTCTTATTACAGGCAATTACAGAACATTCACAACGTAAAAAAGAATTAAAAATATTCTGGCAAGGAATTATTAAGGAATGTGAAAAGGAGAATCTAGTACCTAGTATTACTAGTAATATTGCATCTTCTTCAGTTGAAGTTCCTGCTAATCTTTCTAAAGCTTTACAACCAGATGCATCACTTCCAAAAAAGACAGTAAATCATTCTGAAACTTTACAGTTAGATTTATCTAAAAAGAACATTAAACTTATTAATTTCTGTTATGATATTCTTCATGAGCTTGAAAATGAATTTTATGCTCATCAATTCTGTAAATATGTTGAAAAAGATATTAAAAATAAGGTTATAAAACATCCAATGTCCTTATTTACTATAAATTCAAAATTAAAGAATAATCAATATACAAGCTTAGAAGAATTTGAGAAAGATATTCGTTTGATATTTCACAATTGCTATACATATAATAATGTTGAAAGTGATGTATATAATTTAGGTGAAACATTAGAATTTATTTTTAACAAAAAATGGAATGAAAAACTTATCTTTCAAGATAGACAAACAAGAGAATTAAAAAGAATAAGAGATAATGATGCTGATGATACAAAAAGATCCTGGAAGAAACAAATTCAAATTTTAGAGCAAAATAAGAATAATTTAATGTATAGACAGGTTGTTAATGATGCACTTCTTATTGCTTCAGCATATGAAAATCTTGTTATAGGTAATATTATACCTTTTATTGAAATTTTAAAAACTTTTCTATTAACAAGATCAAAAATGTCTTTATCTTTGGCAAATGAATCTATGCTTCAAGCAATTGTTGAAAGTCTTTTACCATTAAAATATCGTATTCCAGAACTTTCATTAGTAATGGATGGTAAAAAATCAAAAGGATCAGGTCGTTTTGGTTATTCAGATATTTTTGTTTTAAAAGGAATAGGAAATAATTATATTAGCTTAGAATTGAAATATATTTCATTAGTTGGTTTGATAAAAAATCAAAAAGGTGAATTTGGTGCAAATGAATTAGAAAATTTAGATAAAATTCTTGAAAAAGAAAATGAAGAGGTTTTATTAAAAAGACCATATACATATTGGTCAAAAGAATTTAAAAAAACAATACAGACAACTATAGGTGATGTATTGAATAGTGGTATAAGCCAATTAAAATCATACATGAATACAATCTCAAAGGGAAATGTTGTTAATTATTCTAATTCAGGAGTATTTGATGAACGTATTAAAACAATTAAATCAAATCCCAATAAATTAAAAGGATTTGTTATTGTAGTAATTGGTTTTCATCGTATTTTATGGAGACCTGTTGAAGAAGTAGTATCCAATTATATATATAATAAGGTTTAATTAAAAAAAAAGTTCGATAATTTAATAATAATATTTACTGTAATACTTCTAGAAGTCTACAGTTAAGATTGTTCCAAAATATTATCTATTAAATGATAAAGAAGCTAAATTTTCTTAAAGAGCATTTTTTTATAGATTTATAATATTAATTTTAGTACTTTAGTTTGGAAGCAAAACTTGCAAGACTTGGGTGACTAATAAGAGTCATTTAACAAGTATAGAATATAAATAATTTTATTAGTATTGTTTGATGATAAAGAAAAAAAAATATCTATTTTTTTCCACAAATATTTAAACATAATTTTACAGCGTGATTTCGGTGCTTTTGCTAAATAAAATAGGTTTAGAAAGATTAAGTACACTCAAGTATTAATTTTATTAAAACAACTTTAACATTCATAACAATGTTGATACATTTATGTGAAATTACAGTGTATTTTTAACTGAAACAAGCCCTTAGAATATTTAGCAGGTGTTGAATTATTTTAGGTATTAAATTTTATTATGCTAATTTGAACAAATTATGAAGTAATTAATATATTTTTATGCATATTTAAACCTATTTCATATAAGTATAATGTTTGTTTATTTGCTTATTGAAATTGATTTATTGTAATAAAGTGTAAAAGCACTAATTTTTAAATGTGCTGTTGTAAAAGTAATAAAATAATTATTTATGTAAAAAATTATTTATTTAAATAATATTTTTTTTTTAAAAAAAAAAATTTAATTTTTTGATAAATGTTAAGTGCGAACTAAATCAATGAATATTTGTTGTTGTACAGATCGTGTAACATATATAAGTAACTTAAGATAAAAAAGTTTCATCTTACCTATCTGTACTTTCAAACTCTAAATTTTAAAATAATTTAATCGTGAGAATAAAGTGATTGTAAAACTTATTTCAATTTAACACAATATGATGCCAAATTTTTACTAAATTATTCTAACACTCAATAACATCCCGTATTTACACAAATAACAGTTTGTATCACTAATTGTTATTCAAAAAAAAGGTCACGAGTTTATTACTTTTTATACACTGATCATCATTAAAAGGTTTCATAATTTCAGTTATTATAGAATTTTAATTACAAAGAGATAATATAAATGTTGAGTAAATAAATATAACTTTGACGTAATTTAAATAAATAAAACCAAAGATCGAATAATTAACCAATTTAATAAGCTAAAATAATCTTTAATTATAATCACATGAGAGGTAAAATGAGTTAACTTATTAAATTATTTCTTAAAAATAAATTGAAATATACATACCAATATTATTCTTTGATTGTCAATTGAGAATAGGGATGGTACCAGTTCGGTTTGAGTCAGTTCGGTTTATAAACCAGCGGTTTAGGCAGAAAACCGAACTAACTGCGGTTTATTATTTAGTGCAAACCACAGTTCAAACTGTGGTTCAAACTACAGTTTACATATTTAATTATCAAATTATACTATATTTATAATTTACTGTATTATTTTTGAAAGCATTCACAATTACATTATTTATTTCA
>JADRCO010002542.1:0-13252 GCA_021464525.1 Rhizophagus sp. LPA8_4_AMF
GTATCACACAGTATATTTACCATATACTTTATTGTATTTTTTATTAAACATATTTTGCGAACAGTATACATTATACTGATATACAGTATGTAAAATTGCGAACTGTATCAAAGATACGTATATACAGTGTAAAAACCGTATACATATTTCTTATAGGGCTATCCAACCTATCTAACATACTTGAATTCAATACCATACATTGTAAATGATACTCAATCATCGGGATCACTACACTGTTCTATAAATAAATACATTCTCTTGTCAATAATTTCTTCTATCTCATTATATTAATCATTCTTTTAACTATATTTTCTATTTGCATTGTATGTAACATAAAATTAACTTGAGAATTAAACCAAACTCCTAGAAATCTAACACCTTGTTTTGACTTATTTTCTTTTATAGTTACATTATCCAATATTAACTCATTTAGTTTTCCATTATTGTTGTCTTTATTTATTATTAACAATTCAAATTTCTTTGGATTGGCCTAAATTTCACATAATCAGAAAAAACTAGAACATTCATTGTACAATTTTAATAGTCCCTCTTTACTAAACAAAATTAAATTTGCATCGTCTATAAAAGCCACATATATTCATTTGTTTTCTTAATTGTATGTGAGTTAATGTTAAGAATTTCATATGCTTCCATATTGTATGCTGTATGATCTTCTAGTTTTCTTAATTTAGCTAACAATGGATCAAAAAAATGCTCCATAAAATTGGTGACCAGACTTTCCCTTGATCTAAGCCATCACCAACATCATATGTTTCGGTCAATTCATCATTAACTAAGATTTATTTTCCGATTGTAAAATATCTTTTCAACTATGTTGATAAATTGTTCTGGAATCTTCAGTTTTTCTAACACTTTCATCATTAAAAAACTACTAACCAAATTGTATACTTTTGAAATGTCCATTAAAAGCATCCAACATTTTTTATTTCTTGACTTAGCATCTTCTAAAACAGACTGAACTACTTTAATCGGTTTGAAACAACTTTTCCTGTAAAGCTGCAAAATTATATCCTCTAAGGATGTTATGAACCTTTAAAATTTTTGTTAATCTGTTCGTAATAATCTTAAAGAAAAGTTTTCTACAACATTTAATTAGCGTAATAGGTCTTATTAATTTGATATCGCCTTCCCACTCTTCTTTTTTTGGTATTGGATAAACACATCTGTGAAGCCAATCCTCTGGTAATTTTTGTGTTTTTAAACATATATTCATCAAGGATAAGATCAAAGTTTTCATGATGTTGCCACTATGTTTAATATGATCATACGATATACCTGATAATCCTAATGCTTTCCAATTATTAGTCTGATTAACCACCTCCTGTAATTCTTCATATGAGATTTCATCCATTAATTTTCCATAGATATTTTCATTAATAAATTCTAATAGCTTGTATTCTTCTTTCCAATTTTCCCATTCTCTAAAGTCTATCTTCCTTTAATCCTTTCTCTCGTCCAGTCCTGATAATGTACTTTAACTTCTTTTAAAATCTCTTTTTTATCTTTAATAATTACTAATTCGCCAACTCTCTCTGTTTGTTTTACTAATCTACTAAAATCTATTATATGTTTTTTCTTATGATCAAAAATACTCCTAATAAATTTACCTGGATCATTCATCATTAAATCTCTTCTTTTCTTAATATACTCTACTATTTGTTTTCTTTTATTATTTTCTAATTCTTGTGATAACTCTATTCTGCTATTTTTAAGTAAATACTGCATCTGCTGTATTAAATCTTCGTTTATATCCTCCACTTTGTATCTGTTTATTTTAAATTTTTCCTCTAACATAATATTATTATGTATTGTAATATATTAGTTACTATTCTTGATATAATTAAAAATATTCCCCCTTATTTTCTTAAGGAATACTTTCTTTGCTTTATGTTTAATTAATTTGTCATTTATAAATACATCTTAGTTCACATGACCTTTTCAAAAAATTATTATTCTTATTTCCATTTTTGTAATTTTTCTTAATTTCCTTTTTAGGTAAGATTTTCTCTGCCTTCTTAAACATATCCTTAATATATGAGACCATATCATTTCATAATTTGAAAATTCTAACTCCTTCTCTTGAGATAATATATCAGTAATTTTTGCTTCATATTTGTCCATAATTTCTTTACTCAATTTTTTTTTGTCTATGATCATTACTCCATTATCTTTTATATTTCCTTCTGAAGATAATGTGTCTATTTCTACTTCCCATGTATTATGGAATGTAATTTCTATTAATTTATGGTCACTATTAATCAATTTATCCTGATCATAACTAATCATATCTTTTATTTGAAACTCCATTTCATTGTTTACCCAAATATAATCTATTTGAGATTAATTCATGCTTGACTTCCATGTAAAAATCTTATCTGTTTCATTCCCGTAAAAAATATAAGTTGTATTAATATAAAATGATTTATCAGCCAATTCAAAATCCTCATCTTTTTTCCTTTTCTTTGTAAAGTATTTTTAATAAAATATTCCACGTTATAATGTTCATTAAGATCCCCTAGTATAATTATATTCCAACGGTCACAATTAATATTATTCCATTTTTCTAATTTATTTACAATCTGTTGTATTTTGTTATCATTATCTGTCTTGTCTACAGGTCTATATACTAATATGCATCTCATATTCTTCTTGTTTTTAAATTGTACATCTAACTTGATCGCAATACTATCAATTGTTTCTATATTAGTCATGTGATCTGCAAAACCATTCTTAATTAGCAAGCAAATGCCCTCTTTTGCCACATCATTATATAAATGAAAACTTTTTATCCCTTCACATCTTTTAAGACAAATTTTTTTTGATTATTTTTAACTTTAGTTTCACATAGCCCCAATATATCCCATTGTTTAATTCTGTAGCTATTTCAATATCTACACTTTTAACCTTTTGTCCTAATCCTTGTACATTGCATATCCCTATTTTTTTAATATTTTTAGATAGTAATAATTGTTTTCCTTTTTTCTTTTTGTTTCCTTTTTTAATATTTTTAGATTTTTTATTTCTATTTTTTTCCTTCATCTCCTCCTTATTTTCCCCTTCTTCTCTCTTCTTCCTTTTATTCTTTAGTTTGTTAGTGAGATCAGTAGCAGCCAACGAATTGACGTCAGCCATTGCCATACATCCTACTATCTCTTTCTGTATTTCCATATCTTCTATATCTCTGTTTATATCTTCCTTGATCATTTTCTCTTTGGCATTTATGATTATTTTCTGGTCTTTTCCTAATATTATATTCTGCGAATCTTGTACCTTGTTGATCATGAAAAAATCTGTCCCTTTGTTGGTATTGCTCTCTATTACCTCTGTAGTTCTGTCTTTTTTGATTACGAAAACATTTGTTAGGATAGTGATTTGTTCTTTTACATTCATGACAATAGCGATTTATATCATTATCATTTCCTCTTCTACTGCCCTATAAAAAGTGGATACATTTTTTATACAGAAAAATACATTTACATACTGAAAGATACATTTTTAATACGGAGAGATACTGAATTGGTCAATTTTCTGTATCTCAGTATATACATTTTTTCAGTATCAATCCATATAAAAAACACGTCTTTCAGGATATGGAAAATTGACCAATTCAGTATCTCTCTGTATTAAAAACGTATCTTTCAGTATGTAAACGTATTTTTCTGTATAAATTATGTATAAAAAATGTATCCACTTTTTTTATAGGGCTGTATGGTTCTACCCTATCCTGATATAATTGATTTCCAAATTTTTTGTTTCCATTATATCCACTTTGTTGTGATTGGTGAGCTGAAATTCTATTGTCTATTATCCATGTAAAAACATCTCCTCTAATTCTGATACATTCTTTGATTGCATTCGCTCTATTGTATTTTGAACTGAACAAACATACTAATCTATATGTATAGTTTTGACGATTTTTGACAATATACCAGCTTTTCATTTGTATATTCTCCAGTTGTTCTACTATTTCAATACTTGGAATTTCTTCTGAAATATTCATAATTTTGGCTTTTATTGTACTCTATTTTTGATCAAGTGATTAGGAATACTTCTAGGTTTAACTTTTATACAATTACCTTCTACTATAATACCCCATGTATCTTCTAGTTGTTGTTTTAAACATGTCACAAAAACTTCCATACTTTTACATACTTTTCCTTGGTAACCCCAACTACGAATAGTTTTAATTACTTTACCGATTTTATCTTCTATTGCTTTAACAAATAATTTTGTATTATAATCAATTTCTATATTTGTAAATATAATAATTTGATTGGTGTTGATTTTATCCATCCAATCTAATGCATAAAATTTCCTGACATTTTTTTGAATGCTTGAATTTGTCAAGAAATGATTTTGTCCTTGTTCTGTGAAAAAACCAATGAAATTGAGCTGATTTCCATTTTTCCTAATTTTGCCTAGTTTGTTCAAATGATATTCCGTCACCAATTCTACATTTATATGATTGACCACCACGTATTCATCACATTTCATCATACCATTGTTGATCTCTGCGTAATATTTGATCTCCTTAACTGAATTCAGTTTATGCATAGATGTATCAATTCCTCTCTCATCCAGTTCCTTATTTGATAGCATTTCTATTTCTAGTTCTTGTATTTTCTTGTTATCATTTCTTAGTAAACTATATTTTCCTTTCTGTAAACCTTCATGCATCCCTTTTATTTGATTAGTACTTGACTCTCCGATAATTTTCACTCTCAACATTGCTTCTGGCATTGAATAATTATGTCTATTGTTAATATTATAATTTAATGTATTATCACTTCCTGTAGTAATTATGCTACATTCACTCTGTTCTGAAGAGGACTTTTCCGAATACATGTTTATATATGTGGGATTCTTAGTTTCTTTGAATTTCTTATGATCAAAAGGTTACTGTATACCCTTTTCGCCGTTTTCTAGATGGTAACTAGGATGTACTTTACTATAATAATTTTTATAATACTCTTGTTTTTTCTTCACCATCCTTAGTTCTTCTTGTAGCGTATTCAATTGATTTTCTTTAAGATTTAATAAGTTTTCATAGTATGTTGTGACCTTGTTTCTTAAAGTGTCTAATTTAGCATGTTCAACTTCTAAACAATATAATTTGATACATTCACTAACTATACTTCTTATCAAACCCGCTGTAGTCATGTCAATATGCATAAAATTTGCAATATGTTGGTCTTGTTCTTCCATCACTATGCCTGAAGTTCATAAAATTTTGCTTCTTTCTGGCTCAGACTTTGCAGCGTAGCCTTCTAAATTCGCAAAATGTTCTTTCAATGGACTTATACCCATATTATTCTATGTTTCTCTTTTATATTTGTTACTTGAAAATTTTGGTCAAGAGATCGATAGGAGAGAGTTCATCCCTTTTGTTCTGTATACGGAAAAATTAATTTATATGGAATTTTTAAACTTCAATAATTTTATGATAGTCTTTTCATATCATAACATGATTAACATGTGATCACGTGATTGTTTGTTACTTTTGTTATTAATACGTTTTTTGTTTTCCTCCTCGGCTCCCCCATTTTTTTTATTTATACCCCTTTTTTTATTTTCCCACCGGCAGTTTTTTTCTTCTCCCTTGTATGTACTTTTAAAAAAATTAATTTTCTTTCTTTGATTTTTTTCTCACCCTTCTTTATAAAAAAATTTTTTTTTCTATTTTATTCTTTATTCCCACCTGCATCCCCCTCCTTTTAAAAAAATTTTTTTCTTTTATTTTTCCAACTTCACGATTTTTTTTGTTTTTGGTTCCCTTCTATTTTTTATTTCCTATTATTTTATTTCTCCTTTATTTTCCCTAACTGTGTTAAAATTTTTTTTTTTTTATTAATTTTATTTTATTCTTCCCTTTTTTGTAAAAAATATTTTTTTCACTAAAGACAATTTTTTTTTGTTTTTTTTATAGAGTTGGAGTTTTTCTTTTTATAGGCCAGGTTCAGGGTTCTTTTCTTTTTGTAAGTCAGTTCACTCTTTTTTTTTTGTAAGACGCTTCAGAGTCTTTTCTTTTTCAGTTTGAGACTTCTTTTTCTTTTTTGTAGATCAGTTCTTTTTGTAAGTTATTTCTTTCTTTGTGGACTGCTGGAATATCTGACCAACATTAGTAATTTTGGTGATTTTCCAATATCATGTTATTTAACTGTATCACTGGTGAAATCACTGGTAACACTGGTGAAATAATTTAACTCTGGTTAAATTAGCAAACCTATATATTTTAATATAAGACATGTAAGAATAAAAAATTTTTTTTATTTTTTTTATATCTGTGGATGTTAAAATTGATTATCATACTGATCTATAATTGCTAGCAACATACATGTAATACACAACACATGACGTTAATCTCATACCACTGGTATTTGTATTACTCAGAAAAAGACCTGTTATCTATACACTTTAAGAAAAATTTGAAAATATTAATATATCAATTTATGAAAATAGTGATTATTGGAAAAATATTAATATTGATATACTGTACATATATATTATTAGATGGAGGAGTAGCTATATTATCACAGGACCAAATGATTGGATGAAAATGGGCCATGTAGTGGCTATTTTCACTAATCAATAAAGGTCCCTGTGACCGATATAGCCCACATCCAATAAAAGTGTTATCGTTCTGCCCTCACTGATCATATTGACTGATAAAATAAACTAACTTTATTTGATTAGCTTTTAATAAGCTTTACACAATATTGTTATAATCTCATAAATAATATTGATCAATTTAAAACAATATCGGTCAGTAAAAGTCTAAATGATCTTACTGGCTAAACAATAAATACAAATATTGGCTTTGATAGTAGTACTTTTCATAATGCATCTAAACCAAGAAATGCCACAGAAAGATAATGTATTCTTTAAAATTATTATTGTACAGGGACATGTTTAATAATGTTATGATACGAAGTAAAGCGCTACATCAGATTATTATTAAACATAATGCCTGTACAATAACAATATTATTATCTAGACCAGAATCACTATGGGTTTACTAATTTACCCTGATTGGTTATTGTCATTCTTGTTTCTGATTGGTTGAGTTTCTTATACATGTTGCACATATTACATGTACTATTTTTTCAAAATATGTATTGATTAAAATTATACTTATTATTATACTTTTTGTTGTTATTAGCGCCATTTTTTTCTCATTTGAATAGTTTCTTTTTATTATCAAATTTGTACTTTTTACATAAAAATTTATGAAACACAACCACTTTCAGTTATGGAATCTCCTACTTTTTTCAATACAATTAACACACATAATGATAAAAATGGTAAAATTTTGAAATTATAAGAGGCATTTTCTTTAATTGTTACAGAATGGAAATGGAAAGATAAAAGTGTGAAAGATATTTGCAGTTTTCGAACAATGCTTGTGCAGGCTATTCAAGTAGAAAGAGCAAAATTGCATAGTTTAATTAGAGCTCTGCATGGGTCAGGTCGAGTCAGGTAATTGATCTGACCCGACCCAAAAATTTATCAGGTCAGGTCAAATCAGGTAACTTGTTCTGGCCTGACCTGACCCGTTTGACCTGAAAGTATTCAGGTCAATTCAGGTAACCGGGTAACCTGATTTATAAAAAAAGAAAAAACGTTGCAACATTTTTTAATTAAAATACTAAAAAAAACGTTGCAAAACATTTTTTTAATTAATTATATGTCAAAAACGTTTCACGACGTTTTTTATTAAATTACTAAAAAATGGTGTGAAGCGTTTTTTTTAATTAATTATATATTAAAAAATGTTTTCGCAACATTTTTTAATTAAATGTTAAAAAAATATTGCAAAACGTTTTTTTAATAAATTGTATATTAAAAAATGTTTTTGCAACGTTTTTTAATTAAAATGTTAAAAAAACGTTGCAAAACATTTTTTTTTAATTAATTGTAAATTAAAAAATGTTTTTGCAACGTTTTTCTTAAAAAATGTTGCGAAACGTTATTTTTTAATTAATTGTTAATTAAAAAATGTTTTTGCAACGTTTTTCTTAAAAAATGTTGTGAAACGTTATTTTTTAATTAATTGTTAATTAAAAAATGTTTTCGCAACGTTTTTCAATTAAAATACTAAAAAAATGTTGTGAACCATTTTTTTTAATTAATTTTATGTCAAAAGCATTTTCGTGACGTTTTTTTTATTAAATTACTAAAAAATGTTGTGAAACGTTTTTTTTTTAATTAATTATATGTCAAAAACGTTTCATGACGTTTTTTATTAAATTACTAAAAATGTTGCAAAACATTTTTTTAATTAATTATATATTAAAAAATGTTTTTATGACATTTTTTAATTAAAATGTTAAAAAAACGTTGCGAAACGTTTTTTTAATAAATTGTATATTAAAAATGTTTTCGCAACATTTTTCAATTGAAATGTTAAAAAAATGTTGCGAAATGTTATTTTTAATTAATTGTAAATTAAAAAACGTTTTCACAACATTTTTTAATTAATTGTAAATTAAAAAATGTTTTCACAACATTTTTCAATTGAAATGTTAAAAAACGTTGCGAAATGTTATTTTTAATTAATTGTACATTAAAAAACATTTCACAACGTTTTTCAATTGAAATGTTAAAAAAACGTTGTGAAATATTATTTTTTAATTAATTGTTAATTAAAAAATGTTGCGAAATGTTATTTTTTAGTTAATTGTTAATTAAAAAATGTTTTTGCAACATTTTTTAATTAAAATACTAAAAAAACATTGCAAAACATTTTTTTAATTAATTTTATGTCAAAAATGTTTTTGCGATGTTTTTTTTATTAAATTACTAAAAAACGTTGCAAAACGTTTTTTTAATTAATTATATATTAAAAAATGTTTTCATAACATTTTTTAATTAAAATGTTAAAAAAATGTTGTGAAATATTTTTTTTAATTAATTGTAAATTAAAAAACGTTTCGCAACGTTTTTCAATGAAATACTAAAAAAATGTTGCAAAACATTTTTTTTAATCAATTGCATACTAAAAAATATTTTCGCAACATTTTTTATTATAAACATTTTTTTTGATCAGGTTAACGGGTCAATCAGGTTAGGTCAAACCTGTAACCTGACCTGATACCGGGTCATGAATTTGACAACCTGACCTGAATATTTTGGGTCAACCCGATATTGTTCCAGTGAATAATAATGAAGTGATAAGTTTTCAAACTGCAACAAATATTAAATTTTTATATTTTAATTATGAAAATTTATAATATACACGTAATGTGTAGATACTACCACGTGATATATGTCTGTATTATGATAAATAATAGCGGTATTGCGCAGTTATTTACATCATGATTTATTTGCATCACATCATCACGATGGAATTATTTATGTCATAATCATAAGAGGTAGGTATTCTTATACTATTCTTACTTTTAGGAAAAAAAATCATCATAGTAGAACAAGTATGAGAATTTTGGTGCAGAAAGGGCTTCTATGGAAAATCAATTGTAATTGTTTATAAGATTTAACAAGAAAACTATTTTATCAAAAAATTGAAAGAATCTATTGCACTTAAATTAAAAATATTAGTAAAGCTATAATTGTATAATTTTTTTATCAAGTACATCTATGTAATTATAATTTTAAATAAACATATTGGCTAATTTTACGTTAGTGAATTGATGTTGAAGATAGATAGTTCTTATGCATTGTTTATATATGTTTTATTTGTTTTTAATTTAAATACATGCATAAAATATTTACAATATTAATGGTTATTTAAATGATTTATAAAAGAGCTCTCAAAATAATTTAATGATCCTTTATTGATAAATAAAACAAAAAAATATAAAAATACAGTTATAATTTAATAAAAAAAACTCAAATTTCTAGAACTATATATTTTCTTTTGTTAAAAAATATGAGTGCTATAATGTTCAATAAATTCTAGAATATATATTCATATATTTTGGTAAATAAATACTATAATTATTTTCATTTCAATGAATCAACAGCCATTTATGAACTGTCCTCAATATAGTTAAATCTAAACTGTTGCTAAATTTTTAATTCTTTTTCTTGGTTTAATTCTAATTTCAATTTATTCAAATTCCATCTTAATGAATTTATATCTTCTGCCATCATATTAGAAATTAATTGAATTCTGGTTCCTTTTTGAGAATTAGTAGCAAATTTAAAAATTTTGTATTTATTAAAATTATAAGTATTCAACTTAAGAACCTTCTCAATCATAGGGCTAACTTCCAACTCTTTATTTTCCTGAACAATTTTCTTTAAGAAAGAAAATTTTTTGTTCAAATCTAATAATTCATCATTATATTTTACAAGAATACTTTGAAATTCTTTAGTATACTTGTCAGTCAATTTAGAGGTTTCCATATTTCTGGTAGAACTAATAGTATTTCTTTCCTTATTAATAAAACTTTCTAAATGATTACAA
Organism: Rhizophagus sp. LPA8_4_AMF; assembly: GCA_021464525.1. Classification (NCBI taxonomy): domain Eukaryota; kingdom Fungi; phylum Glomeromycota; class Glomeromycetes; order Glomerales; family Glomeraceae; genus Rhizophagus; species Rhizophagus sp. LPA8_4_AMF. The sequence goes on from JADRCO010002542.1 coordinate 10,448, forward strand.
CAATTTTGCAGTTTTTTAATAGCATCTTCTTGTAAAGTTAAGAATTCACCCTTGGCTTTTAGAAAATTATTAACTTGTTTGAGAACCAATTTTTTTCTATTGGTATTATAAGAAACTGGAATTCGGGATAATTTTTGTTGGATTTCATTTATCTCTTTTTGTTTAGTTTCTTTTTCTTTATGAATTTCCTTAGTATTTTCTCCACAAGTTAATTTATTTATTAATTCCCCTTTAACTTTACTCAATTCTTTTCCTTTATTTTTTAGCTGCTTAATACGCACTTGATCAAGGGTAACATGTTTCTTTTCTAATTCATATACTTTATCTTCTTTAATCTGTAAAGCTTGAGTTAATTGCATTTTGATTTGGTCTTCAATGATCAATTTTTGTTCCAGTTGAGAAATTTCTTTTTCCAACTTAGCCTTTAATTCAGTAGTAAGCTTTTGATCTTGTGTGAGATCTTCCACCATATTTTGCAATTTGATTTTTTCTTGTTCCATTTGTTTATAATTAACTTGAAACTGATTTAATCTATTTTCTAATTGCTCTTTTTGTTTAATTAAGTTTTCTTTATGAGATTCTAATTCTTGAATATTAGCTTCTGTTTGAGCTAATTTTTCTTGCAATTTAGTTTCTTCTTGCTTTAATTGGCTGATTTGATCTTGAACTTGCTGGTTAGTTTGTTTATTTTGTTCTAACTGTTCAGTTAAATTGCTAGCTAAGTTTTGCTTTTCATTTTGCAGGTCAATAATTTGGGTTTGTAAAATATTTTCTTTCATTGCAAATTTTTTAATTTGTGCAGCTAATTCAAGCCTCAGATTTTGAATATATTGCTCAAATTTAAAATTTCTTTGTTGTAATTCAAATATTTCATTTTTTAACTTAAGATTTTCTTCTTCTGTTTGAATTAATTGATTTTTAAATTGCGAATTTCTTTGATAATAAGTTTCAGCAACTTTTTCTAGCTTAAGATTTTCTTCTTCTATTTGCTTATAACCAATTTGAAATTGATTTAATTGATTTTTAAATTGATCTTGCTGTGATTCTAATTTAGTATTTGTTTGAATTAATTTATCTTGCATATTATTTTTTTCTTGATTTAACTGACTGATTTGTTTTAACTGTTCAGCTAACTTTCCAGCTAAAGCTTGCTTTTCATTTTGCAGGTTTGTAATTTGGGTTTGTAAAGTACTTTCTTTTTTTGCAAATTCTTCATTTTGTAAAGTTGTATTTTGTTGTAAATTAACTAATTCCATTTGAATATATTGTAATTCATTTTGAGAATTTTGATATTTTTGTTTTAATTTAAGAAATCCTTGAGAACTTTCTAGAATTTCATTTAATTCTTTACTAGTAAAATCAAGTAAATGACTTGTATAGCATGCTTTTGGATGAGATTCCATAATAAGATTATTATGTTCAATTGGTGCATTTATAAATTCCATAATATTGCTTTTTAATTCTTCATTAATATCTTTAACTTCCTTATTATTTTGAAGAGGAAAAATCCAATTTTCAATAATATTTAAAATTTCTTTAGAAGATGGTCTTTTTAATAGATCTTCATTCCAGCATTTTTTCATTAAATCTACATAACTTTGTGGAGTATTTTTAAGAATTTCAGGACGTTCACCTTTACAAATACTTAAAGCAAGTTGAAGATCATGTGCTTTATCATTAAATGGTGGAATTCCAGATGTAAATTCCCACATAATCATAGAAAAACTATATATATCACTAGCTTGAGTATAAGGTTGACCTCTTAAAATTTCAGGTGCTATAAATGGTAAAACTCCATAAATATTATTTTCTTTTAAAAAGGATTTTGCAAGTTGATAAAATCCTAAATAATCACTAATATAAATTCCATATATATTTTCTTCATATTTGTTACATAAAATATTACCATCACAAAAGTTATAATGAATAAGATCTTTTTTATGAATATCATTAAGACCCTTAATAATTTGATATAAATTAAATAATTTTTGTTTCCAATTTTTTGTCATTTCTGCTAAACATCTTTTTAAACTACCCTTATTTGTATACTCCATTATTAATACGTAATTCAAATTATCTGGATCTTTTGTAAATCCGTATATTCTAATAATTTCATATGAATTAATAATATTCCACTATAAAAAATAATATTTAGTAAATTAGTATAAATAAATTATAATACATTAAAGAAAAAATAATATTGAATCATACTTCATTTAAACTTTCATTTGAATTATTAAAATGATCAAAATATTTAAGAATTACTTCAACTTCATTATATGTAGCTTTATATATAGTACCAAATCCTCCTTTATCAAAATATTCAATATTTTCAAATTTATCATAAGGAATCCATTTTAATTTATTTTTAGAAATAAATTGATCCACAATTTCACTTCCACTAGTACCAAATCTTTAAATATAAAAATGAAATTATATTAATAATTAAAATTCAAAATAAAATTTACAATTAAAAATTTAAATATTAAATAATATTAATTATACTTACTCTAAATATAGTTATAGGATTTTAATATAATAATTAATTAATTAATTTAATTTATTTAAATAGTATATAATAATATATAACTTACCAACTAAAAGAAATTACAAAATAATTTTTTAAATAAAGAGTTTGATTAGTTTAAATTATATGTAAATATTATATAAATATAATAGAATTAAATAAATAACATACTCCCTATATTATTAAATAAGAATTTAGTTAGTTTAAATTATATGTAAACATTATATAAATATAATAGAATTACTTACAATCTAAAATATTTGAATAATTTTTTAAAT
>JADRCO010002543.1:0-13249 GCA_021464525.1 Rhizophagus sp. LPA8_4_AMF
CCAGAATATGAAGTTTTTCGATATAGTGCTATTCTTGCAGCAAAACAAGTTTCTAATGATGCGTATGAAGCTCTTATGAGAAACTTACCGGCCTTAGAACAAATAGGGAATTCAAACCAAGTACAAAATAATTCTATTACTGATCATCAAAAAGTTGCCAATGAATTGGAGCCTTTGACTCATTTTATCGATTTTAGCCAAATAGAAAGACAAATTTTAATTGATATTATCGAACCATTAGGAATCACTCCACTTGATATGATTTTAAATGTTTATCGTCAAATAGCTAACCCAAATAATTTATATCCTAGTGGAGTTCGAGGAATATCAATGTATAAATTTAAAGAATCAGATTATGCTTGGGATGAATCAGCATGTGGATCAAGTCTTATTATTGAAGACAATGGAAAAGTCGTGCATGCACCACATGGTTGTAGACATCAAAGTGTTAGAGCTAAAATGCCTTTAGATTATAAAGGAATTTTTGAATGGAGCGTTATTATTGAAAAATATTGTGTTGATACTTGGGTTGGGGTATGTGCATCAGAAAATCTTAATTATGAAACTTGGGCAGGACGTCAACCTACCGGATGGGTATTAGGTACTTATGGTCACTTTAAGAATTCTGATACTAAGAGAATGGATTATTGTTTGCAATTTCGAAAGGATAATACAAAAATAACTGTTCATCTAAATATGTATAAAAAAACTTGTGCTTTTTCAATTGATGATACAAAGTATAAGGAAATATCAGTGAAGGATTTACCGTCAAAACTTTATCCAGTAGTAACATTATGTCATCTTGGTCGCCTTCGAATTTTACCTTATCAAAAAGTAGATTTTTGATGGTTAAAAAAAAAATCAATGGAATTATTTTGGAGATATTACATCAACACAATTATGATTTGTATTTTTTTATTGATACTTGTCGAAAAGATCGTACCCAACTAACCATTGAATAATAGTAATGCGAAGAATCATCGCTCGATAATGTATGATGACATTTTTAAATAAGAATTATAATTTTGTTGTATTGTTATATTTTTTTTTTATTTAAATTTTAGCAGCCAAATAACCCTATAAAAAAATTATGGAAAAAACTCCGATAACTTTTTTTTATTCCGAAGAAACTCGGACACGATTATTTTTCTGAAAAATTTTTATAGGGTAATTTTTGCAAATGTACTCTTAAGTATTCAAATTGTATATTATTAAAACTCTCGTACTGTGTTAAAATGTCGGGTCTTACGGCAAATAAATCATGTAATTTAATGAACTATGTCACGTGATTTAAGTACTTTCAAGCTTCCAATAGAAATTTGCGTTTGAAGGCTTTCGACTTCATTTACTAAAATAGGTTGGAGATATGCAGTAATACGTCAATATTTACCATATTTAGAATATCTATGTTACTTTACATTTTTATTTAAATAAATACGTATTATTTTTTTTAGGTTTTTTTCTCATTCTCGTTTCAAAAAAAATGACGAGAGGATATTCATTAGAAGAAGATTTAAGGTCATTAATAGATAATGAAAAATATAGCGATATAGAAATATTATGTGAAAATGATAAGAAATTACATGGTTCTAGAGCAATTTTAGCAGCAAGGTCAGAAGTATTTGACAGATTACTTTATAATGGGACGAAAGAAACCCAAATTTCTTTTTCAAACATTAATTATTCCGTAATGAAAATTATATTAGAATATATTTATACTGGTTCAATTAAAAAAGAATCTTTAAATAAAAATAATATAATTGAAACCTTTTACGCTGCTGGTCATTTTCAATTACCATCACTTCAGGAATTTATTTTGACAACTGTTAAGAATGCGGATTATTTGAAAAATTATTCACCAGAATTATTATCCAAAATTGTGAATATAATGCCATTATCAGAAGATAATATTCTTCTAAATTTATTAGTTGAAACGGTATCAATTATATCATTGGATACTATTGAGCCGGGTCGATTATCTATTAAAGCACTTCGACATCTTTTATCCTGCACGTATAAAAAAGAAAAACCTTTTGCCACTCCAGAATATGAAGTTTTTCGACATAGTGCTATTCTTTCAGCAAAACAAGTTTCTAATGATGCGTATGAAGCTTTTATGGGAAAGTTACCGGCCTTAGAACAAATAGGGAATTCAAACCAAGTACAAAATAATTCTATTACTGATCATCAAAAAGTTGCCAATGAATTGGAGCCTTTGACTCATTTTATCGATTTTAGCCAAATAGAAAGACAAATTTTAATTGATATTATCGAACCATTAGGAATCACTCCACTTGATATGATTTTAAATGTTTATCGTCAAATAGCTAACCCAAATAATTTATATCCTAGTGGAGTTCGAGGAATATCAATGTATAAATTTAAAGAATCAGATTATGCTTGGGATGAATCAGCATGTGGATCAAGTCTTATTATTGAAGACAATGGAAAAGTCGTGCATGCACCACATGGTTGTAGACATCAAAGTGTTAGAGCTAAAATGCCTTTAGATTATAAAGGAATTTTTGAATGGAGCGTTATTATTGAAAAATATTGTGTTGATACTTGGGTTGGGGTATGTGCATCAGAAAATCTTAATTATGAAACTTGGGCAGGACGTCAACCTACCGGATGGGTATTAGGTACTTATGGTCACTTTAAGAATTCTGATACTAAGATAATGGATTATTGTTTACAATTTCGAAAGCATGATACAAAAATAACTGTTCATCTAAATATGTATAAAAAAACTTGTGCCTTTTCAATTGATGATACAAAGTATAAGGAAATATCAGTGGAGGATTTACCGCCAAAACTTTATCCAGTAGTATCATTAGGTCATCTTGCTCGCCTTCGAATTTTACCTTATCAAAAAGTAGATTTTTGATGGTTAAAAAAAAAAAAATCATTGTATTTATTTTGGAGTCAACTTAATTATGATTTGTATTTTTTTTATTGATACTTGTCAAAAAGATTGTACCCAACTGACCATCGAATAATAGTAATGTGAAGAATCATCGATAATGTATATTTTGAGACGATATTATATATATACTGTATATATAACTTTTTTATTTTTATTTTAAATAAAAGTTATAATAGCAGCCAAATAACTTATGCAAATGTACTGTTAAGAGTTCAAGCGTAAAAAGGCGTAACTGTCATAAATATTACTTCTAAAACTCTTATTTTATTTATTTTATTTTATTGAAGAAAGATGGTCAAATATGGTGGAGTACATGAAAAAAATAAAATAAATAAATAAGGTGATGCAAAGAAAACCTAAACATGATTCTCCTAATGTTAATCTACAAAATATTGCTCGCCATATTCGAACAGAGTACAAACCTATCCTTCGTAAAAAAAGTACTAGTACCTTACGAGAAATAAATCGCTAGAATAGTGAAACGAAGGGGTAACTAACGGGGGAAGATAAGAAAAAGAAAAAATAAAATTACTCGAACCAAATTTGTCATCGTTAATAAATAAAGCACGGAAATCTTTTCTTTTGCCACATTATATTGATTAGCTTTTTCATAAGCTGTCATTGCTGGATTATTGAGATGCAAAGCGCCATCTAGAAAATACCTCTACCCCCTATCGCCATTAAAGCATCAACAAAGTATAATTTTTTATATTTTTGATAGCATCGTAACGTGTAAACAAATGCGTCTGTGTTAAGTTGCTTTCATTATTTACCGCAGGAATAACAAGTTCAGTAAGTACTTGATTTAAATACATCCTGCCAAAATGGTTATAAAACAACGAACGACGATCTTCATCAGTATTTACTTAGACTTGGAAATATTCCATGAACTATCAGTAGTAAAAAGTTTTTTATTTCACTCTAATAAAAATTCTATAAGTCTAAAGCTGAAAACTGAGTTTAAATACGATATTCTATCTTGCTAAGCCATAAAGCAGGTAATACACCACATATACCCCTCACGAGTGTATAAGTACAACTCTCTTTATTGAACTTTTTGAATTATCCATTTCATATTTAACATTATTTTTTCCTTTTTTATAAAGATTCATACGTCAATCAATTGTATTTTCTTTGCATAATTTTTAGAAGTGATTTATGCATACCAGTCTCAATGCCTCAATAATGTTCTCTTTAGCATTCTTATAATTAATTTGTCCATAGTAAGCAATACTACGAAAGTACTAATATTCTGATGAAGTAGTTAAACTTGGACTCGTATTAATAAGTTGAATAACCTTGTTATATTTTGAAAATTTTAATAAACATCAAAGGTTAGCAGGTCAATATTGAATGTCGTACATGTCGTACAGGGTCAAGAACGATACAATCGATACATGGTCATAATCAGAAACGAAGGAGGTAGAGACTAGGGTGTGACACCGTGATAAATAATATAGCCGAAACATTTTCGCGTGTTTTTTATAAAAAATAGTGATATCAGATGTTAATTGCTCCTTAATCTTATGCGTTATCTAATTTTTTATTACATAGATTAAAATTCGCGCTTTGTTTTTTACAATCTAAAAAGGTTTCCTGTAGTTAACAGCTTTTTATCTAACAACTCGGCACAATGAACAACTTCTCATCTGGCAACTCTGCACTCAACTCTGCATAGTGAACAGTTTCTTATCTAACAATTTCAAGTTCGCTTGGTCGTATGTATAAAAGAAATCATAAAGATGACAAGGTAAACATATTCGCAAAGGTGATTCCATTCGTTATGTAGGTGCATTCGAAGCCAGTGTCTTCGTTCAATCTATACATCGTTTGAGGCCATTAAGAAACCATCTAATGGGGTTTCTTTTAATAAGGTCTACTAAGGTTTACTGATTCTGAAGAAGGAATGAATACTGTACATTGATTTATCAGAACTTAAATTTAATCTGAGAATTTTGAATAGTATTAAAATAAAGTTTTTCAACTCGTGAAAAGTATGGAGGTTGAAATTTCAAGATATATTAAAGATAACGGAAAAAAAGGAAGCCGAAAAATTGGAAATAGTAGCGAGAATAATGAGAACAATGAATCTGAAAAATTGGAGATGGTGGAAAGAATAATTAACAGAAAAACGGACCATGATAGAAAGAAGAGAGACGTTTAACAGATAGGAAGCATATGTATGTAGACTAGAATTCGTCCGCCCACAGGTAATTTTAGCGCTTACCAGGATTTTATCATTTGGTCTTAAAATTTATTTTTTATCTTTTCATAATAGATTCTGTCTAAAAATAATAGTTATATATAAATTTAAATAAATATATAAATAAATATATATATATATTTCAAAAATCGAAAACAAAATGAAAATCATAAACCATTGTGTAGAAAATTTAAACTAGTGAGTCTGATCCAAAGTGAATTTCGGTCCACTGGACGTCTAAAATCGTTGAAAGGATTGAGTTGTGAGGAGGTCCGTGCGTATAAATGATGTGTTTCGGTATCCTGAGATGACTCTTCGTCGAGGATTTATTAACGTTATTCTAGAGTTTCCATGCTTTGACTTTTGAGCATATTGATTTCCATATTGTGGTATAATGTTTAAATGTAAATTATATAATAAGTTTTTTAATCGTACAATGAGATTTTACATGACTAGTAAAATTTGTATGAGTTCTATAATAGGCTGTGCAATAATATAAAGGATGACGTATAATTCCTATAGATTTGAGAGCGTTTACGGAAGTATCCGTAAGTAATTTGACTTACGTAAAAAAAACTACATATACAAATATAGGCTGATAATAAAGTGGTATACAAAAACTAATTAAAGACTATATTCAGTACACTAATTTCATATTAAGAACAGACCAAACTCATGCAATTTTTTTCGGAAATATCTTACTTGTTGTAATAAGTTACGAGATCTATGAGAATTGATCATATAATGTTGGTTCCGATCAAATTATTTTCTTTTTGATATCTTGATTTTTCGTAATGATTATTTTTCTTGTGTCTATTATTATTATTAAATTTTTTCTTTCTTCTTGAAATATCATTTTAAAGATTTTTCATCTCAAGACCTACTACTTTGATTAACTTGTTTAATTTATTACTTGCTTCTTTAATTCTATCTTTAGATGATAGAAGAGAAATTTTATTACTAATTCTAATTTCAAAATATGTTGGTCTTGTGTTGGTGTTTACATTCCAATTACAATATATTTAGGATTATCAGGCATTTGTATTTTGTAAGTTACTGGATAAAATGTTATTCGATCGAAAAGGAATTGAGCTAAGAAAGGAAGGTTTACTAACGCACAAATGATGAGCGTAGTGAAAATTACTATTTTTTTTTTTTTTTTAGAAAAAACATATATATATATAAGGCAGGGAAACTTTAAATAAGTCGTTGAACGTGCATAAACTGCTTAATGACGTGACGATAACTGAAATCACAGAACTTTATAATATAAAATCGAATGTTTACAAGGAAATTTTATTTTTTATGTTTTGTGACTTACTGTACTATTTAATTATAAAATCTTTAAAAAAAAGTAATCCGTGTGAAATTGATGTATTTAATTTTTTTTTTTGTCCCTATAATCAGAAATTTATTACATTATTAAGTCCAAAGTTGTGTACGGTACCATCTGGACATTCGTATCACCTTGAATAGAATTATATAGTCCTTCGAGACATTTCGGGGCTAATAACTGTGATTGATTCAAAATCTAAAAAATATTGATATTAACGATCACATAAATTTTAAATGTGAGATCACGTAATTGCAAAATTCTATGATAACTATAATTACAGCGCCACAATTTGCAGTCTTCAACACACGTATTCTATATTCTTTAATTAAATTCTTGTTCAAGATGAAATCGATTATTCTGCAATTCAAAAATTGATTTTTTACAAATTTACAGTATAATGGTGGTTTAAAAAATTCAACAATAATCGGAAAACACGATTTTATTCAATTTGGCCACGCTAATAAACTTAGTTGATAGCATATATAAAAAATGTATTATCACTTATGCTAAATAACCGGTGACTATTAAACAAACTAAAATCATACTAGACAAAGAACACGTAATATATATTTATAATAATCATCATAATATACTGTTAAAATACTGTCGTTTTTTTCATTTAAAGAAATTAGTAACGGAAATTTTCTTAAAATAATGTATAAAAGTACGGTGGTTTATTCAATTTAACGAGAAAATATTTACCTATAATTACACAACATATAAATAATTCTAATTAATTTCCTGTTTTTGCAGTAATGATTTGATAAGTTTTGTACCCAACATATCTATGAACTTTTGTGCTCTAGAATTGAATAAGAAGGGAGAAATAAATAAATATTATAAAATTAACTTTTAATAATGTATTAAATGAAGGAAATATCTTACAGGATGAATATGATCCCAATAAAAATGTTGGTCTGGATCTAAAAAAAAACCAAAATTATTACTTAATATTAAAAAAAAAAAAAATACATTTGATATTTTATATATACTTACTTGAACATTTAATAAAAGTATCCTCATCTTCACGTACAACACAAGGATTTTCATAATCCGTTAATCCTAATTCTTTTCTAACGCTAGGTTGTTGAAATTCTGCCCAAATTTTATCCATTGGTAAAATATATAATTTAACATTCTTATGATTAATTCTAAACAACCAAACATAAAAATTTATAGCAGCATTATGAAATCTTGTTATAAGTCTAGACACTAAATTTTTAATTACATATTTTAGTCTACCATTTTTTGGAGGTCTTGGTAAATATTTTAGATTAAAAAATTTATTAATTAAAATATGTTTTGCACCAAAATCTGCTAATACTACCCATTGTTCATATAGTTTTCCTACTACTGCCTTTGGACTCGCAGATGGTTTGTTTAGCTAAAAAATGAAATGAAATTATTTAAATTAAATTTTGAAAAAAAAATTAAAAAATATTTTTTAAAAAATGTAAAAAAGAAATTACGTAATCGTTCCCTTGGTGTGCTACAATATATAATATTCTATCGAAATTAAGATTACTATTATTACTTGCAGTTTTCACTTGATTTAAATATATATTATTCACTTCTTGCTTTATTCCAGGCACCAATAAATCACTGTGAAGACCGCTTGTGGCTACAAGGATGAATCAATTTCAGTTTTTTTAATCAATAACCAAATTCATCATCAATTAATAATTTTACCATTAATAAATTGATTATCAGTTGTGGCACCACCGAAAGCGTAATTTAAATCTTTTATATGACAAAAACCCGCTAAATATTCAACCCAAGTTGGACCATTGCTAAATCTTCCTTCATAAAAATATTCATTTGGAGGATACGTATAATTAGACAAACGCCACGTGTTTCCATTATCACAAGTGGAGTCTCCAAATACCTTGTTCAAAGAGTTCAAAGAGTTCAAAGAGTAAAGTGTTATTATTAAAAGGGGGGATATTGTTTCATAATAAATGTCAACTTACGACAATCGTATCGAATGGACAAGGTTTAGTTTCATTAACCGATTGACGTTTGTTAATTGGCGTTGCTTTAATAATTGCAATTGAAAAGCACAGTAGATAACCGACGTAAAAAAAAATACTCGAAAGCATTATTTTCCCGGAAACTTTAAAAAATTTTTTTTTTGTTTTTTACAAACCTTCTTGATATATGTATATATATATATACATAAAATACGTAAACATAAATATTAATTGAAATAAATTTCATCGCGTCAAAGATTGGATGCTTGTACAATTAAATTTGGTTCGGTGATCAATACTAAGTAATTCAAGTTTTGATGTCCAAATATGGTTTAAATCTTTCCGAAAATCATGTAATAAAAAAAAATAAAATAATTATACGTAAATTGATGTAATTATAGTATGGCTTATACGGATAAGCCATAATATCGTGTCTATTAATAAACATAGCCATATCTATTCAAAGCCATAATATCATAATAATTTTAATTATTTGTATTATTTGTGCTTAGCTAAAATGCTAAACACGTATGTAAAATTCCGTTTTGTTACACAACATAATACAGCTAGTTCGAGTATAATAAATTACTACTTTTATCAGCTACAAATTATATTTAATTATGATTCTAACTATTATTTTATTAGTTCTTTTTCTTTCTAATAATGAAACTTACTATACATGCAAGAAAATGTTTTTTTAGTAAAAAAAATTAGTATTAATATTCATTTAAATTTCATTCCCGTTTTTTGGTATTACAAATAATTCATACGCCGTGAAGAATTTTTATGTACTAATTTTTTAGATAGATTTCAAATAAAAATTCGTCTCTGATTTACGATTTGGCCTATGACTATACAAAACGTCAGTAATTAAAGATTACGAAAAAAATTTGATTTTTACAAAAATAAAAACTGCGTGGAACTTGTTTAATTAACGTATACGTGCCAAATTTTTATTATTTGTTTGGTTACTCGAGAGCAACTATTCCGTAAATAGAACATACGTTTCAAAGGAACTATCCATTTTTATACGCCACCGACCCTAGTGCTGCACCGGGAACAACTTTTAATGATACCTGTACCACATGATAATTTTAATTGTTCTTATTATAATTTCGTAAAATGTAAATAATAAAATAAATCTTCTACTTTTGTAGAGATTACTTTATAGGCGTAAAATTGGATGATCAGCAAGAAATACGTGAACTTCAGTTATTTTAGTTATTTTCAATAATTTTCTTTTAAGGGAAAGGCTTGCATACAAACTTAGATATTCAATATATTTTTACGTCCAATTAATATCTACAAAATATTATTTTATTTAATTGCAACGTAAATATTTATTCATTTATAAATGGAGTCTGTTATAAATTTTTCCCTCAATTTCAAATAAGAAAAATCCAATACATTATAGATAATAATATATATCAAGTTGTTCCAACCTTACATATTAAAATAAATGTTCAAAAAATTTTATTATTTTTTTACATAAGAAAACGACACAATAATTACCTTTTTTTTTACTTACATTCATTAAGATTTCAATTGATGGTTGAATTCATAATAAAATGCAATGATTTTTTTCTGTACAAATTTGGTTTAACTAATATGAAACGGTTAAGATTTATGTTTCCCATAAAAAAGTCATGTATTTTTCGGTTTCAGTACCAGTTTGAATACCAGTATCCGGTCAGATAAGTTCCTTAAAAACCTTTTCCTCTATTAGAATACTTTACATCGCCAAATTCTTCTGCAATAGCTGATAGAGAATTGTTTTGGATCTCTTAAATTTGCTTTAGTTAAAGTAATAAATAAGTCCGCTATCAGCCTAGAATATTGATTAAAAAAATATCTTATTATTAAACGCCTATCCTTATTATTATTTATTTTTTTTACGTGCTTACCATAGAAATAAGAACAAACAAAACTATACAAATCACACAAGCGGTACATGTTACAATTGTTACATCGCGAAGTTATATATAATATCGGTACAATGAGATTTTTTTTATTAATTGTGAAATGGACATGGAAAATTTGCCGGTACATACTAGGTATCGGTACATCATGGGTCTACTGTATCCAAGAAAGAGTGATTAATCTCATGAGCCACGATATCTAAACTCAACAAATTATACGAACAACTGAAAAATATGTACAATATCAAATTGAACATGATTAGTATCTATTTCAGGAATTGTGAAGTCTATCTTCAAAGTTCAATAAGAAATCTCCATTTGTGTCAGGTACTAGTGGTTTCGTTGTTGACATTGTTTTCTAATAAAGAATCTACCGGTTCAGTTTTTATGTCAGTATTTGTATGGTAAAGTTTACGTATTCCAACTTTTTGACGGATGGATCAGATTACCGTATTCCAACTCGTGCCTCTTTATCAGGTGGTGGAATTAATACTGAAATAAGATAATATCGTTGTAAACGAAATAATTTGTGCCCTATGAAATTAAAAGCATGTAAATGAAGGAAATTAAGTTTATAATGAATTAGAGATAAATTTATTCTATGTTCACTAAGGCCAAATATTTTGTTCGTATTCAAACAATACAAGAGAAAATCTTGTTATAGATTTAAATTCGTAAGTAAATACCTATGATGCTAGCGGATTGAATTCGAGAAGTTTTCTATTATTTCCAATGGAAAATGCCAGTCAACTCGACCACCTTATTTGAAATATCTAATTTACTATTACAAAAGAGACACTCAATAAGTGTGTATCATCGTTTAAGAATTTATCAACTTCCATGAATTGTCCCGAAGTATTACACCGTGCCACTAGCGGAATAGTAATAACTACAATAGAAAATATTTTTTGAATTAATGCTTTGATTTTAGATTTTAAACTGTAAAATTCGTTTTTTTTTTACCAGAAAATTCAAATTTTGTATTACTGTATCACGTGTGTATCAGTATTCTCAACAATATATACGGCAGATTCATGCCAATTATTGCTGAATCGTAATAAACAAAGCATGGTTGACACTATACTTTTTAAAATTAAAATTTATTATTTACTTGTTTTCAACGCCCTTAAGAGTACTTTTCCTAGAGATATTTTTGTTGCACACCGCGTAAAATTTCTATACTATAAATATTTATTCAAATAAAGAATTGAAAATTGAATAAGATACTTACCAGTTCTCCAAAGCTGTAAGGAGTCAGCGAAATTATAAATTTTTTTGTTATCAAACCATTTTCATCCATTTGATGACTTGTTTGGAAGTGTTTATGAATGCAAAGTATCTGTAAATTTTCCACTACTTGGTTCACCTTTCAAATTCAAAAGTTGAAGTATTTGAATTTGCATTAAATGGATGACGAATATCGAAAACAGAAAATTTCCATTTAATTTCACTATAGATGAAGCGAGTATTTAAAAATATTATTACGTCAATTTTTTGTAATATCAAATTTTTATCAAATTTTTCGGATAGTAAATTCTCCTTACATGTGTAATAGTACCATTCATTTCCTATATCTGAAATGGTTAATTCGGGTCAAATTATAATATCAGCCGATTGTTTCAATTATTTTCATTACCTTTTTTGCTAGCATCACGCCTAATTCATTGACCTCTATTATATTAAACTAGATTCAGAACTCATAATAATTAATTTATTTTGTATTACATGTCTTGTAAAATTGGCAAATCACTAAGCCACTTTTTGCTTAATTTTTAGAATATTATCAAGTTCGGTTTAATCTGGTTACACGTGTAAAACTATACTCAACAAGTTATGAAATATAAAACCCGAATAAATTACAGGTCCTTTCATTTTTCATTCAGATTGGGTCGAATATATTCTCAAAACTGACCCGACTGACCTGGTAGGAGATTACAGTAATATGTTGGATTTCATAATATACGGGACATCTAGTCACATACTGACAGTACATTTGGTAAAACTTGGTAAAGTTCAGAATAAGGTAAAAACTATATTGTTAGATCGGAGTACTACAGTGTATATATTTTGAGTTATACTAAATCTTACCGAGTTTCTCTCAGCATTCTTGGCATGGAGTAGAAATGATGGGCATCCCGTATATTATGAAATCGATTTTAACAAATTCATCATTTGTTTGACTGACTTAATTTGGATTAGCATACCTGCTACTAAATTGCTTTTCTAAGTACCCGCGATACAAAATTGAAAAGAATTGAAAAGAAAAAGAAAGAATTTCGCTTCTATTGTTATCTGAAAAATATTTCAACAGAAATTACTACTTTTATAACATGGCAAATGTCAACTTTAATAATGAAATAAAGTTTATTAAATCAAATAAGTGTGTGTAGTCCTTTTACTATAAATGTTAAGGTAAAGAATAATCAATTTAAAATTTATATATAGTGTTCCGAAAAGGTCAGGTCAAATCTGGGTTATTGACCTGACTCGTATTTAGGGGTCAGGTTGGAGTCACATGATTTGATGACCTGTAACCCACATGAACTCGACCCGACTTGTCGAGTCAGGTTATACCTTTACTTTGACCCGGCGACCCGAATGTTTTTATTATATTTTTAACTAAAAATTCAATTTTTTTATATTAAATACAACTTGACGGGTCAAACCTGGGTTATCTGAGTCAAACTATAATTAGGTCAAGTTGAATCCAGGTCATTACTTTTACACTCAGGTCAAGTTTGAATACACCTCAAAACCTGACCTGACTTGACCCCTTCGGAATACCATATGCGCGAATTTAGTTCATATAGATTTAATTGTTATAATTGCCCATCGGTACCATTACATAATACTACCACGTTCGACATTCATGTGATTTACGTCATGTGAATATAC
>JADRCO010002544.1:0-13248 GCA_021464525.1 Rhizophagus sp. LPA8_4_AMF
CTGATTAAAATTTTCTGATTTTTTGAAAATAAGCTAATTTTTAGTTGAAGAATCTATTTTTGGCATCTATTTTGCTCTAGCTGCTCCAGTTAAAAAGTCAATTTTTTTTTACATTAAAAATTAAATATTTATGCATAATTTTATTATTAATTAAGTAAAAATATGTCTTAAAATAGGTTTTTACATTTCTAATTCTAAAATAAATATAAAATTATTAATGAAAACAGCTGATTTTATTAATTTTTATGTGGTTGGTCACTTTTGGCAGTCCACTGTACATTTAAGAAATACATACTTGTCTATAAAAAAAAAATTAATAAAAGTTGCTCCAATTTTTAATACAGATTTTTATGCAAATCATAAATTTAATATTCCTATAATTTATTATATTTTCCTTATTTTTATTATTACTTTTATTATTCTTATTATTATTTAATAAATGAATTTGTTAATAACTTGTAACTTTTAATTTAATAATTATTTACTTTCTCTAAATTTTCTGTTTTTTTCAATTTTATTAATATTTTCAAAAACTTCAAGATTATTATTATTATTAAATAAATTAATTTAAAAGTTTTACAAAAAATTAAAATTTAAAGTAGTAGAAATGTAGAATAAAAAGTAGTATATATTATAATCAATACTAAATTAAAAAAAGATTAACCTCTAGATCTTTGTAATAAATTATTTTGTTGCAAGTCATACTATTTATAATAAAAGGTATTAGAATAATTAGATGAATAATTAAACTGGATTTTAAAAATGAAAAGGAATTGCAATCATTTATAATGCAATGCAAAAAGAAATATTTACATAACCTTATAGCAATTAAATAATAAAATCAATTAATATAAAATAGAATATAAAATTATAAAATGAAACATAAAAATACATATCATTATTTTTTAATAATAATAATAATTAAATTTATATTGTTTCATTCTATTGCACTTGTCATAGAACTATATAGCTAAAAATCATATTATGAGTTTATCAAGAATTGAACTATATATTTTACGAAATAAAAGAATCATCTCTTTATTCAACAATCACAGATTAAACGAATTAGTCAATTCAAGAAAACAAATAATGAAAGGAAAATAGAAATTATTGGTTCATTTTACTTTCTAAGGACAACTTTATAAAAACTAAATTTGTACATAAATCAAGCAAGAGTTTTATTATTTTGTAATACAATTTTTTCTTCCCAATATTTCGCCATAATCTCTTTGCATTACACAATATATAATTTAATAAATAAGATTCGGAATAAGATTCGGAATAAAGTAAGCAATCAATGGATCAACTGTTTACAGATGAGAAATTTAAAACCTTACTTTATAATTAGAACAACAAGTCCATTTTTCTATATTAAAGAACTTTTATTTAAAGAAATAAAAGAAACTAAATTTAGAAATAATAAGGAAGATGATAATTTTAATTTATCGAACATTCAGACTGAAAGAAAAGAAACTCCTAAATTATCTGAGTTGACCCTGAGTCACCAATATATTCGGTACTCAAAGTGAAACTGACAATGGACACTTTTTGAATAATTATTAGAACTGATACTTCGAAATAGAACAGAAAAATATTTACTAAATGAATAAATATTTTGTATTTGTTTACATAAGATTTTACACTTTTATAACTAAATATAAACAATGAAAGTAAAATTTCAATGTTTTACATGAACGAACGAGATTTAACTTCGAAAGAAAGACCTTATTGTATAAATCAATAATTAAGGCTGGCTGACTACTATTTTAAGGGATTAATTAATTTCCTTATATTTTTGCTCATTGTTTTCTGAATACTTATAATAATACAAATGACGTATATATAGTACCAATTAATGTAGCTTGTCAAAGATATTCCATAATAAGCATAATAAGGACGGGTAAACAAATTCCCGAAACATATTATGTATATCGCACAAAGATCGATAACGAGAGAGAATGGAACGCTCAAATTGAAAAAAGTATTTCAGATTTTACATAACCTTTTAAAAATTAGCACAAAGCTATTGTTTTATTTACGAGTTGGATAATTTAAATAATATGATTAATAACTTCGGTCCGTCTTTTTTTTTACCAATTTAATCTATAAGCACTTTCTCTTTTGTCTATTTACAGAATTTGCAATCCACTCCTTCAGCACAAATAAAATTTCAAACATATAGCATTACGACTCCAGCACCAATTAAAATAGTGATACTATCATGTTTAAGATCGTGTATCAAATAACTAACTGATTTATGGTGACAAATTTTTTTTGAAGATGAAAACAATAAAATTTAATACAACAATATTTAATTGAAAGAAAATAAGTAATTGTAATTATTATTAGTAATTTTGTTTTTAATTATCCTTTTTTTTTACAAAGAAATATAAATTTGTTAGCGATCGTGCGTGTAACTGTAATTGTTTTGATAAAGAATACAATTTTCGGAATGGCTAGAGTACGCATCAGAATCAATTATTGCAATACCCGAAGAATAATAGAGAATTTTTTATCTTGCTTGTTATGTGCATTCGGATTATTGTTTTTATTCCTTAAATTTGAAACAAAATATAGCATACATAACAACAGATTTTCTCAAAGAAAAGAAAATTCGACTCATTTTCCAATCCCTATAATAAATATGTATTATTGCTGATCGCTGTAACTATAACTCAGTAACTCAGCTCCATAAGTTAAACAACAAACATTGATCACTAATGATAATAATTATTTCTTATCCTATATGACATTTGATAAAATTTTTCATTTTCACTTTTTTTATACGCAGGGATCAAAAAGTCAAATCACGCATGCTTTTTAACTTATAACTCTTCGATTATAACGATAGATTACAAAATCGATAGAAAGTATACTTTAACCAAATTTGTAGATCGTATAAAACATAATACTTTGATGTCGTACAACAAGGTCACATACAAGTTCAAATGTGAACGATATCAAGCAATTTTGTAACTGTGGCGTTATTGCTTGTTATATGTGGCAAAATTCCCGGAATCCCGGTATCGGAACGATTATAAAAACCAATTACCGCATCTTTGGTAACATAAATTTTATAAAATAACATGTGATATTTAATATGGTTTTTAGCTGTGTGTAACTTTTGCCAATCGGCTGATATGGATACATTTTTTTCATATGTTTGTTGTATTTGAAATTAATAAATATTTGATACCAAATAATGACACAAAAATGGGTAATTTTTTATCCCATTTTTGTTCCTTTTACAGAATTTCATTAAACTGAAAAAACATGCTTTCGAAGATCCTACTGTTTATCGGTCGTTAACACGTACCCATAAATAAAAGGTCATTGTCTGATTTGTATCCATTAACCAGAATTTTTATCAATCTATTTGCCATAAATGTAGAACAAGATGAGAAAATCATATTTGAAATTTGTAACTTGTAATATTTTTTTGATCTTTTATTCTTTTTTGTATCGAAAAAAAATAAAAGACAAACTGTAAGAATATTCACATTGAAACTTCCATAGTGTATATTGCTTTTTTACAAAACACCAATTATTTCCCTATCATGAAAATGGCTTATTTGTGCGAGATTTTCATAAGATTAAGTTTTATTGATGTACGATTAATTTATTATTAGTAGCCAACCCATATATGGTAATCTATTATGATATATCGATAGAGGTTTGAATAACGTTCTTTATAACAAATTTTCATAAAGACTCATTTGATTAAGGATACTATTATTCTTCTACAGAAATCGCTCGAAAAACTATCATTAGATCATCCTCAAATGTTAATTATTGAAAATTTTCGATCATTTCGATTTTTCAAACGTTGAGCGTGTTCACATTAATAAAACATACTCTAAATTGGAAAATGCAAGCCGCAAAGCCCCTAAAGCTTTTAATAAAATAAATTATTGTTTTTTCATAAGGCACCATAAACTAATTCAATTAATCAAACAGGATGTTAATTATAATCGCCCTTTCCATCGGCATTTCCGTTGTTAATAATCTCTACTGACTCTTTATTTTTGTCTTTTTCATTTTTCCTTCCTCTTCGGCAGCAGACTTTATTTTTTGTCTTTTTCTTTCACATTCGTCTTCGGCGGTGGCTTTCATTTTTTCCTATTTTCTAAATTAAATATTATAATAAATTAAATTTTACAATTTTATAATATATCATAAATCATTTTAATTTTATTGATTTACCGATCTTGTATTAATTCACGAATTATACTAATATGATCACCTTCCAATACGGCTAAAAAAGCATCATTTTTTCAATAAATTCTATATACGAATATTACAATTATCAGCACCATCCATCTAGAGTTATCTTTCCACAATGTCAATAGACTTGTATGTCAGAACAATCTTTGATTATCTGTAACGTCAATATCTTCCCAGTTGTTGTAACCAAATATTGTTCATTGGGTGTAATCGATGCCTTACTTCCAGTAAATTACGATCTAATCATAATATAGACTAAAACGTCAAAAAATGTGGTAATATGATTCTATTTTAAATAGAAATTAGTTTGCTATAGCTCAATATTATATATAAATTTGTAAACACTAAATTACGTACCTAACTCCTGGAGGCTGGAGTATATAAAAATTAAATTATTCAACGACTACTCTCTATTTTTTCTCAAATTGACGGATTATACGTCTAATCCATCAAAAAAAGTTCGGGCACGTGATTAATGTGGTTGTGGCCAAGTGTAACTCAACATTAACTCTTAAAGTAATCTTCCTTAATCCTTTATACCTAACGAATAACGCGAAAAGTTAAAGTTATATAGACAATAGTCTACGTGTTATACCTTAAACATTCATATGCCGATATCGTCACTTAGAGCATTTCCGTCATTTAAAGTTCTTCAGTCAATTAAATTTCTTACGTTATTTAAGTTTCTTACGTTATTTGAATTTCTTACGTTTTTTCAATTAATTCGATCTACATCACATTTTATATAATGATCGGCGGGGAAAATCATAGTGATAATAAAACGCGTTAGTACCAAGAATCTCTAACCGTTCTAAATCTAAATATGAATAAACGACCCATACTTGATGTAAAACTCGTCTCTGTTGGTCAAATAGTATCCCGGTTGCATTATGGGGAATACTCAAGAGAATGGTGAATTATGAGAGGTGACAGCAAACTAGAAGAAGGCGCGTTACTTTATCCTATTCAATTGTCTTTTATTAAAAATTATTTCTTTTGTTTTTAGGTAAATGAAATTACGCCTTGCAGTGGAGCTCTTGAAAATTACTCGAAAAGCTTTTAAAGTTTGATAATTCTTAATATGTTTTTTTTATTAATATTCATTTTTTCGCATAACATGCGTACTTCCATGATTGTTCTTTTTATTTCTTTATTCATACTATTTTACTCTGTCATCAATGACATTTATTGAATATTTCGTCTATGGAATGATGATATCAATCATATTTATCAATTCTATTAATAGAAGTATTAATAAACAAATTTAAACTACTGTATATATAACGAAATTTAATTTTAAATCTTTTGTTGTTTATAGATTTTGAGATAGATTTTTTTTTTTAAAAAAAAAATTCTTTATTGTATTTGATGTGAAATCATTATTATTTTAATTTATTTTTTTTCTATTTTTATATCAATTGATTTATAATTAGTCATTGAATAATTTTTGAAATTCTTTAAATTATGGTATGTTTTTTTATTTTTTAATAAAATTTTGAAAATTGGTACGTACGCGACAATAGTTGATATAAATTCAATAGAATATGTCTATGATGCTAATTCATTTAAAAAGTTGATATTATCTAATACGATATTTTATTATTTATTATATAATAGGAAAAGTATAAGAAAGGCAAGCAATCGAAGAAGCAAATTTTGGACAAGAAGATGCAATTGAACCTTTGTTGTTTGTCCAATTATTTATCTTTTTCAACGATTAGAATGTTGGTGAAAAGAATCAAACAAACGTTGAATAAATTTATGAAATAATTTAACCGTTATATATGAGCAAACATTAAAGGGTATTAACACAACTAATATCCTTTGAAGGAGTCGTGTAAATTTCCTTTGTGTAAACTTCCTTTTTTTGATTAAATACGAAAATATAAAACAATGACTCAATCCCTTGGGAAGTTAGAATAACTAGGAAGTGCGGATATGTATAAATTCAAAATGATTCACCATTGGAAAAAGAGCAAGAAATATTAACACGTTATAATTGCAGTTATTGCTATGAAAAAAGGAGAGTAGAGAAAGTAATTTGCATAATATTAACCAGTAAAGAACTTGGATTATTATAGGATATTATAATTTAATTATGCCTATGCAATATTCAGTTCATTTACACTTGCTCTAGAAAGTGATGATTTGAAAAAATAATGTTCAAATACAAGAGGATTCTTATGTAATTGAACCAAATAAAAATATAAAAATCAAGAAATTGTGATAATGACGCAAATCTCAAGTATCACGATCCCCTAATTGGCAAGAAAATATCTTGCAGTCCTAACTTCAGTAGCAAGTGAGCGTGTTTTTAGTGATATTGGCTTAATAATGACCGCAGAAAGAGCTTCAATAAAAGAGGATCTTTTTGAGACATTGACTTTTCTTAAAAGAAATGGTGATTTAGATGTAATATTTGATACATTAATTTTGATGTATGATAATGAGTAATAACATAAATAATTTTTTATTTTAAAAGAAAAAAAAATCTTACAACCAAATTTGAAACAATAAATACATTTGATAAATATATGTAAAATTATTTTTAAAATTTTTTGTTTATTATCCTAAAGTTTATCCGGATTAACCTGCTTATCCGTTATTCTATTGTAATGGGATACCCGGATGATATTAAAGCCGAAGCCTATGATAATGCTTTACTAATGGTAGCATTAAGATCTATCAAATGACGCCAATTTTTATGTTTATAGCACTAATAAAATCTAATAATTTATTATTCATTTTTCTTAAAAAATTATTAATTGATAAAAAATTCTTTATTTACTTAAAAGAAAATAAAAAAGTGTTGCTTCTATAAACAAAATTGCAAACACTTGAAGAGATAAAGTATATAATACGTTGAAGTATTTTAAATTGATGGTTTATCGTTAAATATTTTTATGACTTCTGCAAGTTGTGCGTCACAACCAGTCAAGATTCCCTCCAGATCAGTGAATACTTTGGCGGCCTTGTTAATTAATTCTTCAAAATCAATTTTTAAATCGCCTTCCTTATCGTTAAGTACTTCTTTGGCATCTGTAAGTCGTGCGCCACAAGCAACCAAGATTTCCCTCAGCTTATTGAGTACTTTACGGTTCTTGTCAATCAATTCTTCACATTTCAAATATCTTCCGGAATCGACCGGAAGCATATGCGCCGCCTTTACAACTTCTCGGCAAGTTTCTACGATAGAGATATGGGTTGCAATCTCTCTTGCACAGGTTGTCAAAATCTTATCTACCAGACACATTTCTACGAAATCTTCATCGTTATCTTTAATTTCATAGATTTGAAACAAGTCAATTAAATGGTTACGCATTTCATCATCGATATAATCACAAGATGTTTCATAAGCAACGCATTTTTTGGTAGGCGAATCCTCGTCCTCGTATGTTTCATAAGCAACGCGTTTTTTGGTGGGCGAATCCTCGTCCTCGTCCTCGTCCTCGTGTTTCCTCTTTTTCGATAATGTTTGATTATCATTTATTTCCGCAGTGGAATTAAACTTCTGAATCACAGGTGAGACATCTTTCGAATCTCTAAAAGGTAAAAAAAAAAAAAAATTGATATTAAAAGAATAATTTGAATTTTTTTGAATAAAAAATATTCATACCTCATAATATTTAACCGTTTAGGTGTGGTTTGTTTTCGTGTTCGTTTTGGAGTAGAAGTAGTTGATGTCGATTTAGCTTCTTCTTGAAAATAGTAAAAATAAAAATCTTTTTCTGAATCACTTTCAGACATTGTTATAAAATAAGTAATATAGTAAAACAAAAAATTCTTCTGTTTTTAGAGACAGGCAGTCGGCCAAGAGCGATACAAGAAATGTTTTTGTAAAAAAGAAGCGGAAGAATTAAAAAAACAAGAATTACCCTATTTATAACTATTTATAAGGAAAGGGCGATGTCATCATGTAAACAATACCGATTTAGTAGACTCTACTTTTTACCCAATAAAAAACTGAGTAAACAAAAAAAACGCCATTGTTTGTTTGCACGCATTTGCACGCATTTAAAAACAATTTGCATACACTTCGGATCTTGTGTAACAAAAACAGGGTGTATAGCTAATAAAACAATAAAAACGCGTTCTTAAGTATTTATGTCAATAAATATACGATTTTATACTAAAAAAATGTCGATCATCGCGTGACCACGAAACCAAAAAAAAATTTTGATTTCATATGAATTTTATTAAATATACAAATAAAAAGAAGATAGACATGTACTTTATCTATTGATTAATGTATTTAATCATTTGTTATTAGTCTTTTTGAATGTATTTAGACTTAAAAAAATATATCAATAATTAATAATCCAAAATTTTTAAAATTTTTACATTATATGATGTGTTTGTAAATTAACAATAATTGGTTAAAAGGATGATCAATTGATTATAAAATATAAAATATTATAATGAACTATTTATGTATTTTACAATTACATATAAATTTATGGCTATTGGACAAAGTCTATAGTCCAATAGTCCAAATTTTAATGGAATTGAAATGGAATAAGTCCAATAGTCCAATAGTCCAATGGGTTAAAAGTCTAATATTCCAAAAGCCCAATACTGACCCCTTTTACCCTTAAGTATGTAATTGTATATCTAATAGGTTGTTATTAGGTATTTAAATAAAAATACATTATTAGTTTAATTTTTTCTTATTTAAATTAAAGAAAATAAGTAAAACTAATGTAAATTACTAGTTACTTTATCTTTAAAAATGGTAATTTATTTAAAGCATTAAAGATGGTTTTAAGTGTCATTTTTTTATTAAATCATATTATGATATATTTAATTCTGGTTAGAATTAAAGGATCAGTATAAAAAATATTCTATTTTAAAATAAAGGTGATTATAATGTAATTAACCAAAATATTCCAGCTATATTCCTGATTGCTGATTATTTCAACTTGGTTCAGACATAGATCTATCATGGAATTCCATGATATATTTAAGCATCATATTTAGAAACTGAATTGAAATTTACTTTTATTTTTTATTTTACAGAAAGTTTATTTATTAATTAATACTAAACTATTAAAAGTATATTAAACTAGAATTCTAAATATTTCTTATTAATTTAAAGTGAAGTAAAGGACTATATAAATTCTATAAAGAGTAAAGATATATTAAGTTACATGATAATTTTGGTTATTATCTGCATACATTATATTACCAAAATTCTGTACTATATTATTAAATAAAAAAAAAATAAATTTTATAATATAAACTTATAGTTCATTAGAATGATTATGAAAAAAAAAACTTTTTATCACTTTAAATTTACAACAATTTCTGTTTTATAGTTTAATTTATAAATAATATATAGTAAATGCATTTTTTATAATAATTTATTTAATATTGATACTAAAAATGTAATTTTATTATTATTGAATTTCTTTCATTAAAATAAATTTAATAATATAAATTTTATTAAAATTATTTAGTAGATTTCTTAAAAATAGAATTATATAAAATAATAAAAATTTAAATCACTTCTATAATGTATAATTTTAACATTCATTAATATATATATAATGCTGACAGAAAAAGCTGACATTTTTTAATTTTTTATAACTTCATAATTCCATGAGTTTTGAGCTTAAAAATATAAATTTAGTATCATTAGATTCATCTTAACAAGGTAATTCTAATGAGCTATAGTTTATTTTTCTGTAATCATTAAATAGTATAAAAAAATGATGTAAAATATCAAATGTACTAAAAATAGTGTAACATATTTTCTTATTTACATTTTACTATATAATTTAATGAGTTTTAAACTTAGAGATATAAATTTGTTACCATTCAATTTGTCTTAATAAGGTAATTCTAATAAGTTATATTGTAATTATTAAATGCAGAGAAATATAAAAAAGAACATTTTAAAATATATAAAATTAGTAATAGAAGGTGAGTGAAATATAATTGAGTGCTAAAATTTGGTAATCTTAAAATATGTATTATAGAATACAAAATAATAAATTTTTAAATTTTTTAAATAAAAATTACATGAAATATCTCTTATTTTTTAAGTGCCAGTTTTTTCTATCAGCGCTGTATAAATTCTACATATAAATTCCAATATAAATTAAATTAGTAATATTTAAAATTCTATTGAATCAATCTTAAATACTTATTACTTAAATATATTACTATTTTAGAATACTAAATAATACTAAAAAACTTAGATCTGATTTTATATAAACCTTATAATAAATTAAATTCAGATTTCAAATATATAAATTATATTAACTTTTTAGCTTCAAATTTTTTAACTTAAGAACAAGTGATTGGATTTTAATAATCTTGAACTTGTTAGATTTGTCTTATTAAGATAAACATTTTAATATCTATTTTATTTCTGTAGATGCAATATTGACTAAGATATTTTATTTTAAATTTTTGTTATACAGAATCTGAGTTATTTTAGTATTGTTTGGAATTCTACTATTTCTTTTACTATATTATTTTTTTATTTTTTTATTTTTTTAATTTATTATAAGTTAAAAAAAAATTTCTTATAAAAAGGATTTTGTTAAATATTACTAATAATGATTATTACCATACAAAAAAATATTTCAAAATTTTTGATGAGATTCCTCATATTGAGTAAGACTTGATATTTCTCATTCCTTAAGTCATAAATTGTCAAAAATGGCATTTATAATCTTTTTAGAGTATTAAGTAAATTTGTAGAACAGGCAAAATTACTTATAAATTATAATTTTGAAGGTTATACAAAGCTTATATTAAGTTTTATTTTTAAAAAAATTTTAAAATTATATTATTCTTTTTTGAAAATGATTAGTTATGATTGTTATAACATTATTGTTATGTATTAATTTTGGGATTATCTGGATAAGAAATAAATTTTTTCTTATTATAAATAATATTATTATATGTAAATTTATGAGTAGAATAAATTTATTTTAAATTATAAAAACTGTTATTCAGATTGAATTCCAGATAATTATAATAGAGATCACATTTACAATACTAATTAAAATCCAATAAAATAGTGTTTCAATTCGTTTATCCACAATCTGTATCTGTGAATGGATATCTGCCATTTACGGTTATCTGGATAGGATTTTTTAAACTGATACAGATGAGAGAATTGGAGGATACACTTCCCTACAAAAAGTATCTGACCACTTTAATATCGGTAAATTAATATGCTGATTTTAACAGTAATTTTTTAACAATTTATTAATAATATTATAAAAATTTTACATCACGTAACTCAGAAAACGTGAATTTTTTATTAATATCTAGTTGGATTTCCTTTACTATCTATTACAGCCTGAACCCTTCTAGGCATGCTATCAACTAAATTTGTCAAAACTTCAGATTCAATTTTACCCCATTCCTCTTCCAAAACTTCCATTAATTGACCAACATTTTTTGGATGAGGTTTATGTGCCCGAACATTTCTTTCAAAAACATCCCATAAATGTTCAATTGGATTAAGATCTGGGCTCTGTGCAGGCTACGGAAGACTTGAAACCAAATTATCCTCTTTTCACTGTTCAACCGCCCTTGCTCTATGAACTGGAGCGTTATCATCTTGAAAAATATATTCTAAATCATTTTCTAAACTCTCATAGAAGGGTAAAAAAGTATTTTCTAATATGTTAATATATACAGAACCTGTAATACTACCAGAAACTTGAATCAAAGGACCAAGTTTGTCTTTTGCAAAACATCCCTACACCATAACTCCCTGATTTCTGGACTTTACCATTGGAATAAGACAACTCACATCATATTTTTCATGAGGTTTACGCCAAACTCAGTGGTGTGCATCATTTTGAAATATTAGAAAGTGAGATTCATCACTCCAAATAATTGTATCCCACTCAGTATCCTACTCTTTTCTTTCACAGCATCAAGCTAGTCTTTTTTTACGATTAGCTTCAGAAACTAATGGTTTTCTTTTCCCAGCTCTACCAAAATATCCTTCAGAATGTAAAACATGTCTTACAGTATTATTAGATACCAGACTTAATAAACAATCGCCAATTTTTTTTGTTATTTCTTTTAAAGATTGCTGCCTATCTTCCTTAATAATTTTTGAAAGATGTCTTAAATCTCTTTCAGTGAGTTTTGGCAGCCTACCTGAACGTGAAGCAGCTAAAATTTTTTCTGAGTTTTTGTAGTTCGTTATAGTATCATAGATGGTTATTTTTGGAATATCAAGTATTTTATAAATATTTCGTTCAGTATGACCTCCTTTCCATAGACCAATAATCTCTTCTTGTTCAAATTCTGTAAGCTCACGCTTTTTGGGCATTTTTATAAATAATTTTTTTTTATTTTTGGGTGGGCGAAGACCTTAGCTATATGGGAAAAAAATTTATTTATATATGTATAGTTAGTTGTGGCGTAATCTTAATTTTAATAGAAATGATCGGTAATGATCGGCAGAGTGGTCAGATACTTTTTGTAGGGGAGTGTGTCTGTAACAGATCATCCAGTTTATCTGTATTACTAATGGATCCTGATAGATCGTAACAGATCATCCAGATTATCTGTATTATTAACAGATTATTCAGATATTATCATAGGAATTTTTTTTTTATTTTCAGCTTTTCTAATTTTGTTAAATCCTTTTGTTCTTCAACTACCTGAATTTTAAACAATAGTTAGGTTAACATTTTTATTTCTTTTTTTCATTACTTTTCACTAATTTCATTTTTCTTCTTTAGATTCTTCAGTTCTTCAGCTATTTAAACTTTGGATATATCGTAGTAAATCTCCATATATTTAGATTATCAAAGGATATTTGGATGGATCCATTAGGATATCCAGATAAACTTCAATCCACTACTACAGATATTCAGATTGTATTTTATTAAACAGATCAGATTGACAGGTGACAGATATTAAACAAATCAGATTAATAGATAATGGATTATCTGCAGATTGAAACACTATAATAAAATATACATAAATTTTGCCATTTTAATATACATTTTTATTATATGACTTTATATTATATTAAAAAATATA
>JADRCO010002545.1:0-13248 GCA_021464525.1 Rhizophagus sp. LPA8_4_AMF
AAAAAAAAAAAAAAAAAAAAAAAAAAAAAAAAAAAAAAAAAAAAAAAAAAAAAAACAAAAAAAAACAAAAAAACAAAAAAAAAAAGAAACAAACAAAAATAATAATATTTTGTAATATTTGTAAACAAAGAAGAAGAGAGAACATTATGAAAAACAAAAAAAAAATTAAGAAAAAAAAACACGTTTTTTTTTATTTTTTGACAAAGAAGAGAGATTAAGGTTTATATAAGAAGTATTTATGAATTAAGAAACGAATATTTATATACAAAGGTTTTTATAAAAATAATTAATTATTTAACTGTAGTAGAATAATAGGAGAGTAATTATAATTAAGTATTTCAATGTACAAAAATTAAAAATTATTTAGTTATTTAGTTTTTTTTTATTATGATTAATAAATATTAAACCTACAAATTCCATATATTTTGTTTATAATTCTGACCTTCTTTTCTCATAATTTTGATTTTTCTCATGAATTTAATGTGAATTCACATAAGATAAGATATCAAAAAGAAATACAGTGACACTTCTCTAAGTGCACCCCCTTGTGACCAAAGTAAAAAAAAATAGTAGAATGTGCACTTAGAGGAAGTTGTTTATTTATAGAGAGTAAAATATTAAAAGCTCTTATAAGTTGGGATCAGGCACACACTTGAAGAGAATTTATATAGCGCGTGCACTTATAGAGGGTGCACTTATATATAGAGGTGTCACTGTATCAACCTTTCATAATAACTTGCTGTTAATATGAGAAAAAAATATAAAACTTTTAATAGTAAAAACTTTTAAGTTCCAAAAAGGTCAACAATTCCAATTTATAATAAAATTTTTATTTTAATTAATAAAAAGAGATGAACTTGTGTGCAATTCGAGATTATCGAATTTCAATTCAGCCAATTCTTAATGATCAGAACAATAAAGTACTGAACCATTAGATTAATTGAATTCATTGTATAATTACTTTGCTACAGTGCTTTAAACTGCATAAGGTATTGTACATGACACATTCAACATTATTTGTATATTTGAAAACGAGAAAAAATTTTATTCAATTTCTATTATGAATTTTCTTATTTGTATAGTTACTATATTATATAGTACGCAATACATCATATAGAATAAAATTATCAGGTTTGATATTAGCATGATTTAAATTATCACATATTGAAATATTATTTTTAATAAAGGCTTTGCAGATGTGAATATTCTATTCTATTAATCATTATAGAAGTACGATTAAAGTACGATGTAATTTGGGAGAATATGCAAGAGGTTATTGTAATACGAAATTGGTTAAATTACACGAGTAATGCTTATTTTAGATTTCATGATAAAATGGTATCACATTATTTAGCGAAGCAAAAAATTTATGGGTTAATAGAAACGATTAAAATTGTTTTTTCAAATTTTTGGTCGACTTATGATATTAATAATGAAAACATACAGTATATTTTTCTTTATATTATTGTTTTATTATTAGACATTCCAAGCAATTCAAAGCATGTTCCTTTGATAAAAGAAATGACTTACAGAATCTTATCATCATGTGCGATCTACTCATTGTTGATCCTGATGTGTTATTGTTTCTTTTTTCAATCGTAATTCATTCACTATTTTGTTAATATGAAGAATATGATCTACAAATTCTACTTACTATTTTTTCTTAGCATGTTACGCATATATAGAAATGGTTTGATATTGAACAATGACATCTCAATATTTATTATTTATTATTAATTAAACATTTCAATTTCAATGAACAATAACCGATAATAAATTAAGAACTTACTCGGATTTGTTTTGAGTTTGATCCGTGTTGATAAGAGTAAATTAGGTTATGATTTACATCTGAATTTTTTTTTTATAAATAATAAGCAACGTACCTTTTAAATTTAAAATTTTAAAATTTTTAAAATTTTTTTGACTATATCATATTTTGTTTAAGGTTTACTTAATTATCCAAGTTATAACTATGAAAGTATACGTTAAAAATGTTTCCAATGAAGCTAGTGTATATGATGTAATTCGAGCATTATCAGGTTATGGTCAAATAATACCTGATAATTGTAAATTGGAAGCTGGTAGTGGATTTGTTGAATTCGTGAATGAAAATGATGCTAAAAGTTGTATTTCAGATGCACTGTTCGCCTTACCAATATGCATGGGAAAATCTTTTAATGTCTCTAAACATGCGAAAAAACGTAAAAAAAAAAGGAAGAATTATGCAAGTTTCGATGAAGTTAAATTTACTTTATCAGGTTTGGAAATGGGAAATTGGAGTGGGCGATCATCCATAATTAGCCAAAATAGTGGGGATAATCCTTCCGCAAAACCATTTACATTTTTATCTGAATGGAAATATCCTAAATTTTGTGCAAATCCCACGATATGCTTCTCAAAAGCAGAAAAAGCTTATTTATTGGAAGGGTTCACCAACTTCGATCAAACAAAACGTGTTAGAATCTCCTATCGTACTTTATTGGAAGATTCATATGGTATTTTCCTTGATGAAAAAGATGGCGTTATATCACTATATATTAGTTTAAAACATCCGCCGCATCTTTACCGACAAGGTAAACGTTGGATTCGAACTACCGACTGGATCCAAATTAATGATAATGTATTTGAAAGTATATTTGGTCGATGTTTAGTGTATAAGTTAATTTTTGAAAATGATATTGATCTGGATGAGTTACGTGATGAAATAGCTAATCTTAGGTTAATTAGCCCTCCAGAGCCCAAAAGTATAGTTCTGTGCATTGACAAATCGAATTATCCAATAGAGTATTTTGAAAATCTAATTGATAAGTTACCATTTAGACTGTACTATAAATTGGCTTGTTTAGTTTCCAACGGAATATTATCATTATACGAGATTGAAGAGAACAGATTAGATAAACGATTGGAAGATTTAATTTCTGGAACGAATGGTAACACTCAAAATAATAATCAAGAACTAGAAGCAATAGTATGGTACGCGTTAAATCAGATTACGATGAAGGACTGGAATCCTTTCAATATAGAACGTCAAGGTCGTCCAATAACAGATTTTGAACCTGCAATAGAAAATTTTAAGGGTAAATTTAATGATTGGCACCCCTCAAATCCGAATTTTCATTTGGAAAACAATTTTCGTAATGTATGGATAAATCATGCCACTATAACTCCTACAAAAATTTATTTTGATGAACCTAATTACGAGGCATCAAATCGCATACTGCGTTTATACCAAGAAAAAATCGATCGTTTTTTGCGTGTAACTTTTAAAGAAGAAAATTTTGATAAGTTATTTGTTAACGAAGATGATGATCTTGATATAACAGATCGTAGAATTGTTAATATTTTGAAGAGAGGATTCTATTTAGCCGGGAGACATTACGAATTTTTGGCTTTCTCATCATCCCAATTAAGAGATCAATCTTGTTGGTTCGTAGCATCAGATGGAAATTTTAATGCTAATTATATTCGTTCTACGATGGGAGACTTTAGGTAAGTGATAAATATTTTACTTTTAATAAATTAATTGGTTTTTTTTAAAAAAAAAAATTATTTTTAAATAGTGAAATTAAGGGTCCTGCATTATATGCAGCTCGCATGGGACAATGTTTTACAAGTACAACAGGAACTTTGCAACCTGAACATGTACAATATATAGATGATATTAAAAACGAAGAATTTGTATTTAGGTGATATGATAATTATTTGTGGATTGTCGTTTGTAAATTTGTTTAGTTAAAGTATTAATAACGTTTTCGTACTTTTTTTAGCGATGGATGCGGAAAAATTTCACAGAGTTTGGCAGAACGTGCAGCAAAAGAACATTGGGGAACCAAAATTTCAGATAATGACGAAATTCCTTCCGTGTTTCAAATACGGTTTGGTGGTTGTAAGGTATGGAATATAAAAATTTGTTTAAAAATAATTTATTCTAATTTTTATTTTTTTTTTATAGGGGATGGTTGCGGTTGATCGAACTCTTGAAGGTGATGTTTTGTGCATTCGTCCAAGCCAAGAAAAATTTAATGCACCTGATCCCTTATATTTGGAAATCGTGAAAACTGTGAAAACCTCGTCACCTGGTTACTTAAATAGACAGCTCATATTGCTATTATCAACTCTTGGTGTATCTGATGACGTATTTATCCCTCTACAAAATCAAATGCGCGATGATATTAATTCAATTATGACTAATGAAAATAAGGCACTAGAAATTTGTAAATGTAATATGGGCACAAGAGATACTTCACATATTAAGAGTACAATTATTAGTATGATTAAGGCGGTTTGTATATTTTTATTATCATCAACTTGCTTTATTAAATTATTTATATATATATCTATTTTTTCTTTTAAAAAAAAAAACTTTTCAGAAAATGATGCGAGGAAACATTGATCCTTTCTTGAAAGCCATTTTAGAGTGCAAGCGTGTTTACACACTAAAGTCACTTCGATATAAAGCTCGTATTTTGATGCCTAATTCATTTCTTTTATTAGGCGTTATTGATGAAACTGGAATTTTAAACGAAGGTGAAATATATATTCAAACTTCTACTATTGTCTCTGACAAACCAAAAGTTTGGACTGGTCCAGCCAGTAAGTTTTCAATAATATTTTATTACCAACTTTCGCAGAATTTTTTTTTTTTAAAAAAAAATTTTTTTGTAGTTATTGCTAGAAACCCTTGTTTGCATCCTGGAGATATTAGGAATGTTAAAGCAGTTAATGATAAAAAACTCTCTCATTTAAAAAATTGCGTTGTATTTAGTCAAAAAGGATATAGACCTTTGCCGAATATGTTGGTATGTATTATTTGCAGACTTTTATATTTTATAAATATACATATACAGTATATGTGCAATTATTAACATATATTTTATCATAATAAGGCTGGGGGTGACTTAGGTAAAAATTTAACTATTATATATTATTGACTTCATTAAATTGGTTAATTTTTAATATTTATACTGTATTAATATAATTAAGACGGAGATGAATTTTTCGTTTGTTTCGATAAACGAATTTTCATACCAAGGAATGAGGAACCGATGGTTTATGATTCTCAAGGAAGAGAAGAACTGGATAGACCAGTTGTAATTGATGATATTTGTGATTTCTTCAAAAACTTTATGCTCAACGATCGACTCGGACAAATTGATAATCTACATTTAGCATATGCAGATTCTAATTCAAAAGGTGTTAAATCTGAGGGATGTATATTTTTAGCAAATCTGGTAAGAGATTGTTAATGTATAATCTTTATATTCCTTACATTCTTTATAATCTCTCTTTTTTTTTTTTTTTTTGATAAAGTATAATTGTTAATAATTATCGTTAAAATTATTTATAATTTAATTAGCATTCGCAAGCAGTTGATTTTAATAAGACTGGAATACCAGTAAAAAAAAAATTACCTAGTATTGACGAGAATCCGGATTTTATGGAAATCAAATGCAAGCCTTCATATAAATCTGAAAAAATTCTTGGTAAATTATATCGAAATATTAAACTTCATGAATATGAAAGTGATCCAATATTAAAATATAAAGAACATAAAATAACTATTAATGATGATTTTACATTTGATGGATATCAAAAATATATGGAGGAAGCTATTATCATTCGTAACTTTTATAATGGTGAGATTCGTAAACTTATGAAAACCTATAGAGTTAATTATGAATCAGAAATTATAACAGCAGAATTATTAGGTTTAAAACAGATGGAAGGTAGAAAAAATCAACATAAACGAGAAGTGATTTCGGATGAAGTATCCAATATTATTAATGGATATCGTAAACAATTTTTGGTTGGAATACAAGATGATACAAATAATAATACAAACCACGGAAATCGCGACATAAAAACTATTAAACCTATTAAAATTCCCATAAATGAAAAATCGAAAGCAAAAGCATCAGCATGGTATCGTGTCACTTACGATCATCCTGAAGAAGATAATAAGATTATTTTATTAAGTTTCCCCTGGGTTGTATCGGATATATTATTAGCAATTCGTAAGGAAAAACATGATAGATCGAATTAAATTGAAAAGTTTAAAAATTTTTGTATAGTTTTTAGTATCCCTTTACATACAGCAAATTTATTTAAAAAATATTTTTTAATAAATTTTATAGTAATTCAAAATCTAATTTGATTAATGATTTTTAAATGGTCAACAGATTATCATAAATAGAAGCTAAATTCTTTAGACTGAAATATCTTTTTATCTACTGATCCTAGAAATGTAAAATTATAATCATCTTTCTACAAACATTAAGTGGCAGATTATCTTAATACAACTTGGCTCTACCTGTCTACCACCATTACTAACAAACTAAATTTCATCTTTCTATGATCACAGGATTAATTTTAACCCTTACCGTTTAAGGGATGACGGGCTTGACTGTAATTGTTTATAAAATTAAAAATTATCAATTTTAATGCCAAATGATCTCTATACGAAGTTAAATAAATAATGCATTTTTATATATAAAAACATATGTATTAAATTATAAGATAGCAAAATGAAATTTTTTGAACCTGCTAGTTATTAAAAAAAAACGATAATTGTGCTTCTGTATAATAAATATAACACTTCAATAACGTCTCTAACTAAATTAGCATTTATTATTTTAAACCATACTTTTTCTTATTACAGACTAATCTAAGCTAAAATTCTAAAATTTCTATTAACGTATTAACATATCCCGAAAGTAATGATGAAATAAGAGAAAATACCCTAAGAAATAAATTTTTTATTCTTGTTATTCTTGTTTCTATTTCCTCTTCTTCTTTTTGGAGTAGGTTGTATAACATAATCATCTTCGTACTCTTCTGAGTCATGTTCATAATAAATAATTTCATCAAATTTATGTCGTTCATATCTCGATTCTTCAAATCTACGCTTATATCTATTCGATGATGATTCACCTTTTGATGTTTCAGCTATAAACCTATTTTTATTCCTGCTTTTAATTTTAATATTATTTTCATGTTCTACTTCGGAATAAAAAATTTTTTTATATGAATCGCCGTAAGTAGCTAGTAAAAAAGTAGATCTTTCACAAGGGAATTCTCTATAATTATCCACTTCATCTTTACATTTAGAAGCCATATCTAGATATTCTTTTCTTGTTTTTATAGGCTTAATTTTATATGTTCCATTTTTATTACTTAGTTTGCTTGCTTTCTCAATTCTAAGTCTATCTGCATATTCAATTTGATAGTGGAAATTGTATAGTATGTACGAAAATCTGGGAGGAATTATTTTTGTGGATCCATACTCATCTGCAAACTCCTTATTTTCAGCATATAAGCGATGAAGCTCGCGCCGTAATTCTATAATCTTTCGTGGCATGAATAAAATCGATGATAATATCGACTCCTCATTTATTTTTGAATCCATTTCATTATCTTGAATACGATATTTGCGTTCTAAACTACCAACTCGAACTACAAGACGTTGAAATGCTTTTTCAAAATGGGAAAAAATAGTTTCTGTATTTCTTGTAGATCTTGCTATATCGTTATCTATTTTCATATTA
This sequence comes from Rhizophagus sp. LPA8_4_AMF, assembly GCA_021464525.1. Lineage (NCBI taxonomy): Eukaryota > Fungi > Glomeromycota > Glomeromycetes > Glomerales > Glomeraceae > Rhizophagus > Rhizophagus sp. LPA8_4_AMF. The sequence continues at coordinate 7,545 of JADRCO010002545.1, forward strand.
AATATAGTTAATTGCTAGAATTGTATATTATTATATAAAATAAAATATTTACCGGAATCTGAAGGATCTTGTATGCATATATTTGTACGTGGAATCTTTGTAGTCCAACTTTCCTTATCCTAAAAAAAGGAAATACGATCTTAAAAATGGGTAATTTAATAGATAATTATTAAAAATTATTCAACATACTTTTAAAACATATTCACCACCATCATTAACTCGAATGGCAACCTTAAAAAAGTTAAATTTAAATCCGTACAATTCGAAGAACTCTATGAGCAGTACACCTAAATTTTCATTATCTGGTATTAAAATACCACTTCGAATAAGAGGATGAGTCTAAAAAAGATAACATAACTGAATTTTCATTACATTTTTTTTTTAAAAAAATAGCTTAAAACAAGTAAACTTAAAAGTAAAATAAACAAACAATTTAAACGTACTTGAAAAAAGCTAAGCATCATACAAAAAACCGTGAATCCTCCCATTCCTCCATTAGAAGGATCATCAAGTCCATGATGTTTCAAGAACCATTTTACAATTATTACCACATTACCAAGAGAAGGCCATTGATCCAAATAATTTTTCATAGCTCGAGATGAAGTATAGCCGGATGATTGATTAAATGAAATATCCACATTAAATTTTGTATGACATTCACGAAATTTGATGATAGGAACTACAGCTTTCGTTAATGTTATAGGTCTTTCTTCACTGATACGATGATAATACAACAAATTCGCAATTTTTTTGAGAATATCTTGTGAATTCTCTTTTATAAAACATACAATGTCAAGATCACTGTAAGGAAAGATATTATTATTAGTTTAGTATTTGATTATTTAAAAGGGTCAAATAATTTATACCTAGTGGGAAGATAAAGCCCTGTATTAAAACTCCCAAAAACCATAATTTCGGCATCCGGATAAGAAGACTTAATACACTCTTCGATACGCCTTATTGCAAAAACTCGCCACATGCGTTCAATTTCAGTTGGACAGAGATACGCTACAAGTTCCTCAATTTCATAATGTAATCTATAATAATCGATAATATTTTTAATAAGAATCCTATTATACCTTAACCAAACTAATAATTCTTGAAAATTAAAAAGGTGCGTGATACTAATTTATTCAAAATTCTTTAAAGAATACCTTTGAACCGCACTCTTATATTTTCGAACACTATCTTTTATTAACCATGGAACTTCTTCGTCACAGGGAGCCCTCCATTCTGTCTGATTAATCATATACTTCTTTCTTTTCTTTCTTGGATTCGTCATTGCGTCAACCTCAAATAATTCTTGATTTGAAAACACACCCATAGGAATGAAAGAAGAATTTTGATTGATAGCATCGGGAGTTGGTTTAATTTTGTTATCGGCCCCAGAAGTCGAACTCTCAGAAGCATCGTTTCGAAAAGTGTTTTTTTTTTTTTGAAAATTTTTTGCTGGAACATCTAATGAGGGCGTACCATACGGCATCCTTGCATACGTAAATAGGTTATGGGAATTTGCAATAGAAAACGTTCAAACGGTCACTAATATTGTGTGATTTAAATTCTTTTTAGCGGAATAAATACTGTAATAAATTTTGGCGGCTTTTGGCATGCACGTCACAATATTTAACAATGATCGACGATGATCATAGGCTTATTAACCGGTGACAAATAACAGATAAAGAATATCATTTCTTTTACGCTTCAAAAATGCCAAAACGCAAAGCTTCCGATTCCTCTTCAAAAAAATTAGTTCAACAAAAATTAACTTCGATATTCTCTTCTACTAAAAACGACAAAACAGCTAATGAAAAAGATAACCCAAAAAAGAAATTTAAACAAACTATTATTGAAAAAGAAGAAGTACAGCCCGATGCTGAGGCACCACATGAAGATACTGCAACTTCTGTTAGACAGGAGGGTCACGTCTCAAGCCATCAGAGGATATTAGACGATGACTCTGAAGATGAAACATTTGAAGAAGTCGAAGCTTTAACGTATGAAGACAATAGTGTTTTACACGAAGCTTCCAATGTAGAAAGCGATCCAGAAGAATTAGTAGAAATTCAACCAAAGCTTAGTAAGCCTCATGATCAATCGAACTCATATATTATGGATAAAAGTTTTTTATTATTCTAAATTTCTTTTTTTTTAGCGTTTCATGATGAAAATTATACACCAATAGATAAACTACTTCACGCATTTGACCTCAATTATAAATTTGGTCCTTGTATTGGATTAACAAGATTAGAGCGCTGGGAGAGAGCTCATAAACTTGGTTTAAATCCGCCTGAAGAAGTTAGAGATGTATTGACTTCTGAAGCTATAAACTCTGAACTAAATGAGTGCGTTTTTTATGGAAGAGTCTGATTTTTAGGAATATTGATCCTAACCTTTTTAATTAAGGAGGAGCTGCAGTGTCATGTTATACTGAATATCTCTCCAAAAAAAAATTACTAACTATATAAAGATACGAAAGCATAAAATAATTTTATTTGTCATTTTGAACATTTTTCGTTGTCATAACCTATTTAACATTTCTACGCACACCGAATTCTATTAACTCTTCCCTTCCATTTTTCTCCTTTCCTCTCCTTTTTAAACAGACATTTTCATTTTGATTTGAGGATGAGGTTCATAACCAGTAATAATAAAGTCATCATATTTAAAATTATCTATGTTATTAATTTCGCGTCTAAATTCCAGACGAGGAAAAGTTTTTGGTTCACGTTCGATTTGAGTTTTTAAAGCATCAATATGATCATTATATATATGAGTATCACCCATGGTATGAATAAATTCACCAGGACTACAACCCGTTACATGAGCAATCATATGAGTTAATATAGCATAACTTGCAATGTTAAATGGTACACCAAGTCCAACATCACATGATCTTTGATAAAGAAGACACGATAATCTTTTCGTATTTGATACATAGAATTGGCAAAACATATGACATGGTGGTAATGCCATTTTCTTTAAATCTGTAATATATTTAAAATTTTTAATGATTATTTCATAGAAAGATAAATAGATAGTTCGCTTATAATTAAATTACCAGCTGGATTCCAAGCACTGAGAATGATTCGTCTATCATTTGGAGTATTTTTAATTTTATCGATAACCTCTTGCAGTTGATCAACACCTTTATCAGTGTAATCCGTATCGCAATCAATGTACTCAGCACCAAAATGTCTCCATTGGAATCCATAAACAGGACCTAAATCACCTTCTTTTCTATGTGATAGCCCAATTTTATCCAAATATTCACGAGAACCATTACCGTCCCAAATATGAATCCCTTTTTCGGTTAAATGTTTGCTATTTGTATTACCTTTAATAAACCATAATAATTCTTCTATAATAGCACGCGTAAAAACGCGCTTAGTTGTTAATAGAGGTAAAATATTATCACGTAAAGAAAAGCGTAACTGCGGTGGCGCAAATAATGATAAGGTTCCTGTTCCGGTGCGATCTTTTCTATGTTCACCATATTCTATTATACGTCTAATAAGGTCAAGATATTGATGTTCTTCGTGTATTGGTGGTGGTGATGCCATTTTTAATAAAGGTAGAATAAAAAACCGATTTTTCTTGCCAGATGAAAAAAATACGAGAGAAACAAGAGAAGGATCGTCCCTGTTGAGAATACCAAATAAATTCTGTTTTCACATGTTGCTTACTCATTTAGGATATGTCAGTATTATCAGTATTGATCAATTATGACACTATTAGGACACATATCAATCGATAAAGCCATAGAAGCAAGGATTTAAAAATACAATTAATAAATTATCGTCTCAGAGACCAAGAAATAAAATCAAAGAGATAATATTTTTTTTTACAAGTGACTAGTCAATATCAATATTAATATTACCGTTACAGCACTTCCTAAAATACCTGAGATCTTGATTATTGAGTATAGTATTTTATCTATACTCATAGAGTCAGTTAATTTTTGCAACTATACTAAAATACTATATTCAGACGATAAGACATTACGATTGATTTCTGATCAGTTTCAATTTAATGAACCATGAGAATTTGATCCAAAATTATTAATTTATTTTTTGAAAATTCAATTCAGTTGCTTCATCACAAATATAAAAAGTCACTACATAAAAATTTTAATAATTTTTGCTTTTAGTTGGCAATTTTGGCTTCTTTATATTTAAATATCAGGCTTCATTGCTTTATTACAAATACGATCTAATTTTCGTAAATATACACGGCAAAAAAGCAGGTACTATCATAAATCATATTACCTAATTTGAGCTTCTGATATATACAACGGAGGTAATACTGTATAACTAGTAACACCAAATAAAATAAGCAGTTAGTGATGGACTTAAAAATTATTTCAAATCTTATTTTAATTAATAATTACTTATTAAGTTAAAAATTGAATTATTAATGCTAAAAATTCTGATTGGTCGATTTTAATAATATCACGTGATGAAATATTTTTATATTGCATAAACCAAAAAAAAGTAAAAATTATTTATTTATTTATAATATAAGGTTAATTCCTTGGCTTAGTGCTACTTTAATTAATTGTGAATAAAAATTTCAAATAGGAAACTGTATTATTAGAATCAAAAATGCTAATATTTTCAATTAATTTTGCCAATGTTTATTCCAAATTATTTATCATTTCATCTACATCTACTCTATCATTTGTATTATCATCATTCAGTTCATTATATTCTTTCAAAAAATCTTGAGTTTTCTTTGATATATATTCACAAGATTGTTGAAAATAGAAATACTTAAAAGTCAAACTGCCTAAACATGTATCAATATTGTAAAATTAAAAAAAATGATTTGATAATCATCTATTCATCTTATTAGACTATCAACTGATTTATTTTGACCAATTATATTTAATTTTATTATTATTATTATTTTTTTTTGCAAAGTAGTGCAATTTGTGAGTTTATTAATTATATATAAGGGTATAAAAATATCTATTATATAACTAATTTATTAAAACTCCAAACCAGTTACCATCTATAAGATTGCTCCTGTGCCCTACTATCACCTTATGAAATTCTTTAATTTTATTATTAACTACTTAATTAATTACTTATTAATTTACATATGTTAAAAATGCAAGAATTTTGATTTACTTAATAAGTACTTATTAACGCAAGCACAATAATACTTATTATCTGTATTCTCTCAGTGCTCCAATATAATTTACCTTATTCTGAATTTACCGAGTATTGCCAAATGTTCCGAATGTTCCATAACATGAAAACAGTAAAAATTGAAGTCTTAATCAAAAAAAAGGGGGTCAGCTAAAGCGGAGTAGTTACGTGATTTTGTAAAAATATTTTTTCCAAGTAATAAATTTTTGCCATAAAATACTATCTTTCAAAATATATATAGTAGGTGTATTTTAATCTGCTCTGCAAGTTTATTTAGGGAATAAAAGTGGATTTTGAACATAGTTTTTGACTTTACATATGAACAAATAACTTTGCCGATCATATCCAAAAATGGATAAATTAATTTTAACGAAAATGAAAAAAGTCAAATAAATCAAAATTGGTATTCAAAACCCCCACTCTGTGCACTAAGTAAACTTGCAGAGCGGACAAAAATACACCTATTATCAGCGCGGAAAAAAATCTTGGAAAAATTTCGGAAAAATTCCGGTTAAATATAAAAATTCCGGAAATTTATTTTTTCAACCGGTACA
>JADRCO010002546.1:0-13248 GCA_021464525.1 Rhizophagus sp. LPA8_4_AMF
TTCAAACTATCTTTTAGTTGTTAAACTGTCGTAGTTTTCTTTATTTCTTTCCTGTGGGAAAATTGTACAAAAGGATTGGTGGGAAGAGTTCCTCTTATGCAGATCAGTTATAATTTATAATCAAAGTCAAAAATAATTTTCTCATGATTCAGTAATCAGAATTCAATAAATTTTTTTATTTTATAGCTATCATAAAGTACATTAGAATAAAAAAAAAGATTGTAAAATTTGGATTGCTAGATTTTGAGATAATCACAAAATAAGTTTTTTATCATTAGTAAATATTTTCATCACACTACAGTAGTACAAATGTATAACTTTTAAAATCTGTACTTATTGGACAGTTGGATGACTTGGATCAATTGCGGGATATTGGTATTGGACTTATTCAATTAAACTATTTAAACAATTGTTATCAATCAATAAAACATAATTTTATTTAATAATACAATTATACAATTTGATTCTAAATTTTCTACAAAAATATTTTTTAGCTTCCATTTGCTTGTAAATCAGAATATAATAATTATGAATTGAGATATCATAACTGACAAAACTTACTACTTTGTTATCTTGATCTTTTTGTAATTCATTTTCGATTATCTATTTATATCCAATTGTCCAATTGTCCAATTAAGTCAAAATTGAAATGAGTCCAATACTAACACTAATTTGATAATTAGTTTTTGTGCAACCGGTGTACTACAACTCCCACCCTCCTCGTATTGTATGAGAAAGTTGATTGAAAAATGAAAATTCTCTCTTAATTTTCAAGAATACTTATCACCAAAATGCTCAAACGTAAAATAACCTCTACTTCTAACAATAATAAAAAACAAAAAGCAACCACTTTTACACAAAGTTCTCTTTCTTCTTGGGTCAAACCTCAGCCACAAGAACAAACCCTAGGTACTATTAATTCAGAAACCTTATTCAATAAAATAGGAAATGAAAATAAAGATTTGTTGAGCTTGGAAATTAAGACTATGAATAGCGAGTGGCTGAAAGTTTTAAACGGCGAAATGCAGAAGCCCTACTTTATAGAGGTAGACTAGAAGCGCGTTACGAAACATTTATATATATTATGCATTGTTGACGCCTCTTAAGTTTTTTTTAGCTTAAGAAATACCTTCAGAATGAGAAAGCTAATAATAAGAAAATTTTTCCACCTGGTATAATATTATATTTAGGATGGGGTCAATGTATGATTGGATCTAATTTTGTCACGTCAGTGGCAAAATTTAACCAAGTTAATTAATCATACTCTATTTTATAACAAATTTACGTATTTACCTATTATAATAGAATCGGAAATATATAGCTGGTCAAGATTTACCCCACCATATTTAGTCAAAGTTGTCATTATAGGACAAGATCCTTATCACAATGATGGTCAGGCTCATGGCTTGTGTTTTAGTGTTCCACATGGCGTCCCACCACCACCATCGTTGATCAATATATATAACTCCTTGAAAAAGGATATTCCGTCATTTCAGATTCCGAAACACGGTAATCTTATCAATTGGGCCAAGGCTGGAGTCCTCCTTTTAAATACCTCCCTCACTGTACGAGCCCATGAGGCAGCAAGTCATAGTGGAAAGGGATGGGAGAAATTTACTGATGCTGTGATACAATATTTAAATGAGAAGAATGGATTAGTTTTCATGTTATGGGGAAATCATGCTATTAAAAAAGGAAAAAATATTAACAAGGTAATAATTTTTTTATTGACATGGATTGTTATATGCATTTAAAGCTAAACTTTTTTCGTATATTTAAGAACAAACATCTCGTTCTGCAAACAGTCCATCCGTCACCATTGTCTGCCCATCGTGGATTTTCTGAGTGTTGTCACTGGTCTAAAGCAAATGCATACTTGAAATCTCACGGAAAACAAGAAATAGAATGGAATTGTTTGTCAGGAACTGATTAACGAGTGCATTTTCTCTTTTTTCTTGTAAACATATACGTAATAAATATAATAAAATGACGAGTTTAATAATACACTTAATTGATGCTCTCATGGGGTGCTGCCGTGCTGGTATAGAAATGTTTATGTATACGTAAAATTTTATTTCTTTAATAAAGTTGCTGCTTCCAGTGAGGAAAAAAAAAACATTAAATTGCTAATAAATGATAATCATTCATTAATGTTACACGAAAACGTAGCTGACGCGCCTTTATTACAGGAAAACCACGACATTTTTTTAAATATTTTATTTTTAGTTGGGATTAGTTAATTTAGTCCCTAATGTCAAAGCGCGGTAGTCCTTCAGAAATTTCCTCAATATCACGTTCAAAAAAGGTTAAGCAAATGCTAGAAAGCTGTTTAGGCGAGACATTGGACAATTTCAAGTGTGTTTTGTCTTTAATACAGAATAAATTTTTTTTTTACTTATATTAACATGTAAATTATAAAGTTACGAAAAAGTTGCACAATGCTATCCGACATTAGCTAAGGAACAACCCGAACGACTCCATCAAGCTCTTAGTCAAGTTAAAGAATTTTTGAAAACAAATACTGAGGTTAGAAATTACGTCAATTTTTTATTACTGTTTTAATTCATATTGATTAAACTTTTAAATAAAAGGAAGAATTTGAAGCAATTTTGGAACAACGTAATATACTGGAGAAACTTAATGAACTTGATAATATAATTGCAAAGGCTAAAAAGTGCCAAAAGGATGGGCACAGTCCGATTCAGCCTATGTAGTAAAGTAAAAATTCTATTATGATCAACGAAAAAGATATACCATAATAATTGAATTTTATAATATTAGGATTAATGTTGATCCAAAAACAATCATACGCGCTAAAACATTACCGATTAAATTTGAAGAAAAGAAAAATTTAGAACGCGAATTTTTAAAGGTAAATTTTGAACATGCGCTAAAAAATTAATTCTGCAAGACTTGTTGATTTCATGATTTTAACAGATCAACCAAGAAAACGAATCCTTAATGTCAGAAATTAGAATCAAGAAAAAACAGATAGATTGTTTGTCCCAATCGATTCAAGAAATAATAACCGAAAATAATAAGGTATAACAGAATTCACTTATTTATATTTTTCCCCAGTATAATGAATAATTCCAAATTATTTTATTAAGGTGGTGGAAGTTGCTACGGAAATTCCAGTTAATGAAATGCAAAACATTATTGACAATGTTATAAAATTATAAATAACAAATAAACACGTGATTAGTGTGCACAAAACACAGAATATTACTATCTTTAGTAAAATAGCATTACGAAAGACTTTCTTTTCCCTAAATTCATTTGAATTATTTGTCAAGGAAACTTTTTTCAAATAAAAATATGATCATCAAGGAATATAGAGTAATAAATAACTGCACGCGCGACGAGTATCAAGTATGTTGTGCCTAACTCTTATCTTTTTTTTTTACAATAAGAAATTTTCATTTTCAGTTTATATAATTTTCAGGTGGCTCAATTGTATGCTGTTGCAGAAGCTTCAAAAGCAGAAACTGGCGGAGGGGAAGGTGTGGAAGTACTTAAGAATGAACCATATGAAAATGCAGAGGGAAAAGGACAATACACGCATAAGATATATCACCTTTCTAGGTATGTGTTTTACATGTACAAACCTTTTAAGAATTTTATATTAATTTATTTCTTTATGCTTAGTAAAGTACCTGCCATTATTCGTGCGTTAGCACCGAGCGGAGCACTTGAATTATACGAAGAGGCATGGAATGCTTATCCTCATTGTAAAACTGTTTTAACTGTAAGTATTATTAGTATTAACATCTATAAATTGTTAAATCTGAATTAATAATTTTTTATTTTATAGAATGGATACATGAAGGATAATTTTAAATTGGTTACAGAGACGATGCATGTTGACAACAGTCGTGGTGAAATCGATACCGCTTTGAACATTTCGCAAGATTTACTTGAAAAACGTGAAGTTGTGATCATTGATATTGCAAATGATCCTATCGAGGCGAAAGACTATAAAAAAGATCAAGATCCAACTTTATATCATTCTGAGAAAACAGGTCGAGGTCCATTGAAAGACGATTGGATTAAAAAAGCTACACCTGTCATGACTTGTTATAAACTAGTCACTGTCGAATTTAAATGGTTTGGCCTTCAAAATAAAATGGAAAGTGTCATTCAAAATGTTATGCGATCGCTATTCACAAAGTTTCACAGACAACTTTTCTGTTGGACTGACAAATGGTACGGTTTGACCATGGATGATATTCGAGCATTAGAAGATAAAACAAAATATGATCTTGATGAGGTATTTCTTCAAATTCGGGTTATTATTTTTTGTCAAAAATTCGAATATTTAATTGTAATCCAATTTTTTTTAGTCTCGAGCAAAGGCTCCACCTCAGGAAGAAACATAAGAATTAAAACAAAATCTCACGAATTTAATACAAATAATAGATAATATTGGATTTGGCATTATGCCTATAAGATATAACCAATTATTGCAATAAACTATAATAAACTATTTAAATTTACAATGATTGCTAATTCATTCCAAAAGTATACTAATTGCCATGGCAATACAGGCTAATGAGACATATGGACTCAACCGCTCCCCTAAATGGTAAAAATGTATATTGAGTAAAAAAGAAATTTAATTAAATTTCATTGAAAAGACATCTACCAATTCTTGCAGCCTTCCAAAATAAACCCAGTATTCTAAAAATTATATAAAACGGTTTAATAATTAATTAGTTTATTAAAAAACCTAAAAAAATTAATTTAGTAATACCCCGTCTTATTCCTATCGAGAAGAGTAGGTGCTTGAGCTTTAACAAAAGTACAGGTACAAATGGCTAATAAAATCACAAGTAGCAAACTTTGGAAATTAAATAATGCCGACTAGAATAGAAATGAGCGATTAATGAACCTATAATATGTAAAACTATTTTCAGAAACTTTATTGCCATACCATTTTTTTTTTTTAAAAAAAAAAGTGAGTTTATTTATGTAATTTACTTGTGATTCCTAATTAAAAAAAAAAATCACGAATCACGTGACAATAAACCTATACTATGAATTTTTTACGTCTAACTATTGAACATAATAAAGGTGTAAATTAAAAAATGCAAACTTATTACATTCTGTAATGTTATGAAGCCCGTAATCTCATGCAAATTTGGTAAATATATTAGTTAACAAAAATAGTGTGAATTTTTTCAAAATCAGACGGATTCTTAAGTTTTATATTATGTGAAAGAGGATAACTTGAAACAGTATTACTATTTAAAACAGGTAAACGAATTCGTCCTACAATCGAAGGTTTTATCACATTGCCATCATTCTGTAATACAATATAATCAGTCATTAATAAAAAATTTATTATTTATAGTATAATTATAAAAAAAAGACAAACCTTTAAAGGCTTATTATGTAAATTGTTTTTGCCAAGTTGTCGAAGCTTTAATTTTAATTCGTTACTTCGTTGTTGTAAAGTATACATGACCGATTGCTGTACCTGATACTGATATTCTGGAGTCTTCTTTAAAGGTCTCCATTGTTTTTGGTTTTCTAATGTTTTGGTAAGATCAATAATTCGAGGTGACGCACTTACAGTTCGGAAATCCTGAAGATAGTAATTTCAGAATCAGTTATACTTGAAGTAAATAGACAAGTATAAATATAATGCAGTACCTTGAGTAATGATTTAGCTTCTGAGGCCACCGATTTCAACAAGTCTCCTTCATTTTGATCTCGAAGAGCTCGACGCCGTCTAGGTTGCAAATGCCAATCTAATACGTTTAATGCATCTTTGCCTTTCAAATGAGAATTTTCTGCTCTAAGATAACGAATAGCGAATTTCAAAGATTCGATCTAAAAGTTTATGCTAATTAGTATAAATTAAATTAATGAATTATGAAAAATAAAACAATATTTAAATACCTGACTAGCCAATCTTTGATTTTCTAATGGATTAGTATCTGCATACATTCTTAAATCGTCTTCATTGTCTTCATCCTTTAATTCAGTATTACGAGAAGGAATGGCTAAAGAAAAAAGTAAGATTATTATTATTATTAAATTATAATAAATTACATATATATGAAACTATAAATACCTCCGTCTTCAATATTTCCAGCAAGTAATATAAATTGTTTATTTTGTTGCTCCAAAGAATCAATTTCTTGTTGAAGATTTTCCATAGCTTCTTCAAAGTCAGTCTCCTGTTTTCTTGAATTTTGAAGTTCTTGTTCCAAGGCAGTAATCATATCGGCCTGTAAAGTAAAAAAAAAAGTTGACATACAGATAACCCTGTTCTTATTCAAAAACCAAGCTAAACTGCATAGTACCCGGGTACTTCGATACTACTGCACTGTTAACTAATATTTTAGCCCTAACTGCCAATTTGCAGTACCTGGACTGTATGCTACAATTACCTGTTTCTTCACGATTTCCATACGTTTCTCTAATAGCTCTATTTTGACATTAGCTTCTTGCAAGAGTTGATCCTAATAAAAATAAAAGTTATTATCTAGAACAGAAAATTTTATTATTGTATAAGTTCTTACTTTTAATTTCTTCTCTTTGATTAATTCGCGTATCTCTTCCTGTTGCTGTTGAGCTTTACGTTCCATGTCAGCATTGACAAGCGCTTCAGCCTTTATTTCTTTTGCTCTGACATTCCAAGGAGCTTCTCCCTTTACAACTACATTCAACCATAATTTTTATTTAATTTAATTATATAACGAATAGTAAAATTCTTATCAACATACCATAAGTACTATTTTCGGGGTCATTAATTGCATTATTTAAATTACTAATTTCTTGACATATCGAAAGCAGCGACTTAGTGCATCCGTCCCACATATTTAATTCATTGGTTCCTAACATATTCTCGGTAACTTGATGAATAGTTTTTTGTAAGCCACTAAGTAACAATTCCTCTTTTGTATCTTTCTTCTCATTAATATATACGAAGATACCCTTTCGAACCTACAGATAAAATGCTTAAAAAACATATTCCTATCGAAATGTCAGAATAATGATTTAACCAACCTCTTGACAGAAAGTAGTCAATTTTGTACTTAATGTAAAACAAATCTTGAATTGTGTAAGAAGATCAGATTTTAATCCTGCATTTTGGTCCGCCATGTCTTCCAGTCTACGGATTAATTTTCTATAAAAAATAACAGTCAGACTAATTATTTCCTCCTTTGAATTTAAATATAATCAATCTTTTACCTTGCCATAACTTTACTACTCCTAGATTGCGAAACTAAACTCTGCAGTGGTAAGAAGAAATCGGAATTAAATTTATCGAGTTCTTCGGTTACGTTAATTTCTATAGAATTAATTAAATAATATGAGAAAAATATAATAATTACAAACAAACGAAATATAAACTTACCTTCGTCTTTACAAGCAAGGGCAACAGCTTGTTTAAGATGACCAAGAGAAACCGCAATGGTATCTGCATTCAAGTCTAAACCTCTACTATAAGCATATAATTTATCTGCTTCGTCAATTTTAGTGTTGGAAAGGTATATTTCCGCAAGGTGCTCAAGTTGGGCAATGGATCTTTACAAAAAATAATGTCAACAGTAAAGTTTTAAAATAATAAATAAAACGAAAAAAAAACCCCCCGGACCTTTGAACCTCTTCAATACAATCAGCTTCTTTGAGATCTTCCTTTCTCAAAAGATCGACTATTCCATTAAGTCTAACAAATTATAATAACCATCATTAATTAATAGGAATGACATTTTATTTTAATTGTAACCATAGTTCAAAAATAGTTACCGACGCTCCGTTCCGACTAAATCATGATAAACTTGACTCATTTTAAGGAAAGTATCAACAGGGCAAGCGTTAACGAATGAAACAAGACGTTTAGCTATATCGGAAAACCAGGCAAGTTTTTGTCGGAACTATTATTATAAATCCAGACGTAAATATGACTGATCATAATTAAATTATTAAAGAGAGAAGTAACTTACTTCGCAAACAGCAATTAATTCTTCGGGAACCGTTGTATTTAATTTTTCTGGAATATTATGAATTTGGTCGACTTGCTTGATAATTAATTCAGACTTGAAAACAAGGCGTTTTAACAGAAGCAAGCAACGAATAGAATCATGCTCCGAGCGAAAGTAAGAGTCTGGCAAGTATGGCTTTAATAATAAAAATAAATAATAAGTAAAACAAAGCAAGAACGATTAGTCAATAACAAAATCACTCTCGTATACCTGTACAAATGCCAAATTCTCTGATGCTTGAGTCGCATCCAATTTCCGAAGTTCTAAATCAACCTGTTTTGCTTGATTTTTCAGAGCTAGTCTAGATTGTAACTTTATATTTAAATCAAGCATAGATTGCGATTGACTACTGAGGTTCTTTGATTCGGAGTATTGGCTTTCTTCTTTTTGTCGGAATTGTTCTAGATCACTATTATAAGGGAAATTAATTAAAATAACGTGTATAAAAGAATATCTATATCGAAATAGTACCTTTGTAAATTAGCAACCAATTCACGGAATTGGTGTATTGTATTCTCGTAATCTGCATTGGTTTCATCCGCCATATCAAGACGTTTCAGATATTCCCGAATAAGAATATCTTTATGATCTGTGAAATAAATAATAGTTGATAAAGTCACTTAAAAACGATCTTTTTATAAAATGAATCATTTACCGATTTCAGCTTGAAGCTGTTTCTCGTTTTCAATATGATTCTCTTCAAGCTCGTCATTTAACTCTTTTAAAGCTTCAAGATCTTCAATTGCAATTCTCATCTCTTCAAGTCTCTAAATGATTTTTAAACGTTATCTATAAGAATTTTATTTCTATTACGTAACATGATTTAATTACCTCCCCCTGCGCTAAATTTTTTTCCGTAAGTTGCTCAAGCATATCTTCAGCATTCATAGCATCGTCAAGTCGATTCTTTAAATCTTCTATTGCACTTTCGGATAATTTTAATTGATTTTTCATTTGGTCATGTTGAACTATAAGAAAATAAATATAAATTATAACAGTGAAAATTTGATAACAAAAAATCCAAATTATTTCGGGGTTAAAAAAATAAAATAAAATAAATAAAATAACCTTGGATATCTTGAAGAGAAACTAATTCTTTTTCTAAATTCTTGATTTTTTTGACAAGCTCAGCTTCTTGTTCACTCGATACATCTCGAAGTCTATATGTAAAATACCAATTAGCAACTAAACCATAAAATAATTTATCGTTTTATATATAGTAATACCTCACAAGAGCCTCCTTTAGCCGTTCATTTTGCTTTTCTAATTGAATAATTTCTACTGCAGGCCTTGCCTCACCATTTATCATGTCTGATGAGTTAGTTAAAAATTAGTAAATTACATAATGGCAATTATTGGAGAATAAAAGGACTTACCGCCTTCTTGTTTAAAAACATTTAAGTCTACGCTAATTTCCTCTACTTTTTCTTTCAATAAATTTACTTCATGTTGCAAATTTTCGGCTTTTTCTTCAGCCATTTCTTTATCGAGAGTCATCATTTCCATAGATTCAACAGCTTCATTGTATTTGCTTTCAAACATTTCTTTCTCCATATTAACCTCTTTCAATTGTTTTCGAAGTTCTTTTAATTCCTGCTGCATATCACCCATTTTGGCTGATAATCAATAAATATTTCATGTGTCAACGACTAGATAAATAACATTAGCATATAATATTAATAAAAAGAATACCTTGAAGCTTTGGTTTTATACTTAAAAATTGCTCCGCTTCAACTCTCGACTTTTCAGTTTCCCTAATTTTTTCCCTATCTTCTTGGCGTTTATTTTCTAATATCTTAAGCTTTAATCTTAACTCTTCATATTCTTTTAGAGATACGGTCTAAATTACATAATTAATCAATAAATACGATTTATTTGACTCATTATATTACAGAAACAGCTAGAATATCATACTTGTTCACGGGCAGCTGATGTTTCCTGTAAAGAAAAAGGATTTGCCGTAGAGATCGTGTCATGTCTCGTTATATCACTCCTAGGAGTCTCATACTTTTGTATTTCTGATTTTTGTGCAGGAGTAGTTGACTCATTCAATATATCTAAAGGTTCTTCATAAATTTCATCATTCATTTCAACTTCATCTTCCCCTATCTCAGTAGATGGAAATCCTAACTCAGTATCGCTTCTCTTAATATCAATGCTACTTGCATCAGAGTTTCTAGAAAACGTAGGACTATTTAATCCACGAGAAACAAATCTTCCCATTGTTGGTGAATTTGGTCCTTTTCGATTATGGTTTGGTATACCTGAAGTGTTTATTCGCATATTCCCTACAATTGAGGGCGGACGAAGAATTGAGCGCCCATTACTAATATTTGGGTCATTTGGTGGAGCAAAGCTCGGAACCTGGAAATATATAAAGTATTATAATTAGTTAAAGCGCTAAAAGATTTCAATCAATGGAAGTACTTTATTTAATTAATAAAAAAAATACTCGAGTTTTATTCAATTATATAATCTTAAAGGTGTGCTTACTTGACTTTGTGGTGAATTAACAGCACTATTTAAAAATTTAATCTGTGAAGCTCTAACAAAAACTCCGTGATTTGGTTTACAATCAAAATAATGCTTGCCCTTAACCGAGCCGTTGTTTTTACCCGAGGGTTCATCCAGCTCCACACCAACCCATTTTCCTGTAGCAAATTCAGTAGGTCCAACAAACCGAATTGTTCCCATCTTTCCTTGTATCTCGCACCTTGCATCTACTGTTAATTCTGTTGCTGTTGCCATTTTAGGTTAGCAATAGACAACTTCTCAAAAACGGACAATACCCAATAGATAAATTTTCCTTCAAATATAGATAATACTTAATAGACAATTTTTTCCTAGAAAATTTTCCTTCAAAATTGATTAATACTCCAATAGATTAGCTTCAAAACCGTTCAATAGAAGGAAATTTATCTTTCAAAAATGTTCAACAGATCCTTCGAAAAATAGTCAATAGAAGGAAATTAAAATCAAAAAAAATTAGTCCCCTTTTTTTTTATATAGAAACATGGACGTCACATGTCAAAGAAGCAACATATTATCATAAGATTAACACGTTAAAAAATTGTACCAGGTTACGCCAACTATGTTTCTTTAGTGTATATGGCGCAATCAACTGGAACCTAGTCCTGGGAAATGTCAATTAGACCGACTGTTATCAAATTTTTTTTGTGGGAAATTTTTGAGGTCAGGGCGATGATTTTCTTTGTGTCACAGAATTTTAAACAAATCCAATATGCTTTAAATATGTGAGCAGTTGACTCCCTTTATAATCACCTTAGATATAGTTATATCCCCCTTATAAGTACATTTATATTGGTTTAAATTACTAATAAACATTAAAAATCAAATAGTAATCATAAAAACAAATTAAACTTCATTTATTTTACTTACCAATATATAATTTAAACAAATAAATTTATTTAGTAGTGAAAATATTTTTTCATGCCTCCATTATTTGTAACTGATCACATGGAAATGAAATTTTACTTATAAATTTAGGATGATACTGAGGGATATTGTTTAACTATCAATGTTTATAATTATGATTGTATTATTTGCATTGTTTATATATCTAATCTCTATTTGTCATACTTTCAGATATTACCTACTATAAGTATATAGTCAAAAGTGGTATGATAAGATACAAGTAGGACTGATGATTTTTGTAATGTTAAAAAGTAAATTCCGTATGATAAAATAAAATTTTGTAAAATTCTGTAATTTGACTAGAATTATAAAGAATTAGCTAATATTATTATTTTCAAATTCTGGCTTAATTTAATATCAGCTGATATTATAATAATTGCAAATCATAAATTAGGCCAAAAATTTAAAAATTATCCACATTTTTATAATCCTATTTTTAACATGAATTATCTTATTATTTATTTATTAATTATAAAATATAATTTTATTACTATTCAATATGTTTTAATAAGATAAATCTAAAGAACTATAATTTATTTTTATATGATTATTAAATAATAAGTAATAATATATATTAATATTTAACTTTAACATTTAAAATTTTAAAAAAATACAAAACTTGATATTTTTTATTAATTAGAATTATTTAAAAACAAATTAAAATTCATTAAATTTGTCTTATTAAGATAAGTTCAAATAATAACAAAATCATATTTTTAATATTAATAAATAACTTGCTAATACCAAGAGGTAGAAAGAAAGGATAACTGTAAGGTTATATAATAATTGATTTGATAAATAAAACTGTTCTACATATAAAATCTATATGCATTACTAATAAAATATAATAATTAGCAAATGTATAATACCTCTATAATTAAAAAATTTTACTAAATAAATGATATAATCTTTAAAATATGACTTTTATTAAATTTTTTTTATTACATTAAGATTTTTAAATATATAGTTAAATATCTTCAATAAGAAAATAAACTCCATTGACATTTTTATTTTATAATTATTACAAAAAAAACAATATTTAAAAGTCTTAAACAAGATTATTATTTTTATAAAAACGTTTTTATTCTATTTTTTATCATATGTAAGTTGCAAATTTTTGAAAAAAAATTATTTTAAATAAAATTTATATTTTATAATAATTTTTATTAAAAACTTATAAAATTTACCATCACTGCTAACACTATATATTTCTAAATATTTTTCTTATTTTCCTTATTTCACCTTTTATTGAAACAATATACAGTCAGACCTCCATATAATTATCTAATCGGTTCTACTAAAATTAATGATTGTATAAAGGTGTGACTATATAAAGGTCAAATTTACTAATAAAATAATATGTAGGTTAGCAAAAATAAGGTGCTTATAAAGAGGTGTTCTTATATAGGAAGTGATAATATGGAGATCTGACTGTAATTATTAAAAAAAAAAAAAATAGTTAACAACTTCTCCAAAATTTTGCAATAATGGCATTTTCAATATTTATAATAAAAATTTGTATGTTATTTTATTAATAAAAAAGATACAAAATGTAAATATATTCAAAATATTTGAATATTAATCAATAAATTTTTAATAGAAAAAATAAAATATTTTAGACTTTACTATTAAAAAGTATTTTATTGTTCAAAGCGAAGCGAAAGACTACAGTCAACTCTCTATATAACAAACCCTAAGTTCTGAATTTTACTTCGCTATAGGGCTATAGTGAAGATTTTAAGCAATTTGATTAGTTATTTCGCTATAACGAGGGTAAATTAATTATAAGTGTACTTAAAATTCACTATATCAAGGG
>JADRCO010002547.1:0-13246 GCA_021464525.1 Rhizophagus sp. LPA8_4_AMF
ACCAATTCTTTAGGGGTCTCACACCTGAAAATAGCCTTGAAGCAGAAAGGTTTCGCCATCATACTGCTGAGGATTTGGTTAAAACTATAAAGAATGTTGAGCAGAGAAGAAATGAAATGCGTCTAGGTCAGCAAGAAAGAAATAGAAGGCTTAGAGCAGAATATGATGATGCATCTTATGGACAAAGTTATCCATTAGCAAAACAGGAGCCTGTTATCTTAAAACCTATTACAGAATATGGTATTACACAAGAACAATTAGATGCGTTGCTTAAAGCTCAGGTTGAGAATCTTACTAAATCATTTCAGTCTCAATTTCGCCAATTGCAAGATACAATTAGGGTTGATAGAACCATTCTAGTTTAAAAACTTCCAGTTGTATCTACAAGGATAAAACTACAATCGAGATTGCAACCTAAGAGAAGATACTATAATGAGGATGGAGATTATGGAGAACCGCCTGATGTATGTGATAATCTATTTGATTATCCTCAGACTGGCACTCAAGATGATGTAGAACTTATTATAGCAGGCAATCAAAATGAATTTGATCAGATAGCTCAAAAAATTGCAAAGAAACTCAAGGAAGCTAAAGATAAACATAAAGATAGAGAACTGGCTCCAGCATTAGAGAATTTTGATCTTAATAAGGATCTAATAGATATTGATAATATGCGTTTTAAAGACTTGAGATGGGAAGAAAATGATGATGGTAGTTATCAGATTTATGCTACTCAAAGTATTAAAAAAAAGTAGACTTTGAGATGAGTAGAGATATATTATTTGCAAAGCTACTTAATAAATCAATTCCATGACCTTCAAGTAAGTCAATTAAAGCTACCCCAATTAAAAAGTTAGATGCTCCTTATAGTCAAAGTTCCGTTAAGATTGCCATGCTAAATATTATTAAGAATGACCTCTTAAAGATTATGCAATCTGAGGACTTTAGAGAATTGCTTTATGAGATGTTACTTCATAAGATGCTTTGAAAAGAGCATAAATTTATCAATATAGTATTGGAAAATACAAAGAAAAGGAACCTCAAAGAAGACCATGAGAACTGTGAGAATCATGAGAATCTTAGAGAGAATGACTTTAGGAAAGAGGATGACCCCATGGATATTGATATCACGAGGTTGGAAAATGCTAAGGATCTTTTAGCATTAAAAGAAAAGGTTAATGGAAGATCGATTTAATGCTTAGCCGATACTTATACTAATGTATCATTTATACAGAAAGGAGCGGCTGAGAAGGTGGGTTTAACCATTGATGAGAGTAAGAAGCATAACATTAATGGTACTCCTGGATTAGGTATGACGTTTGGCATGGTAAAAATGTATTGATAGAATTGGCACCTGATTGTGTTATTACTGAAGATCTCGCAGTTTTGGATGAGTACAAGCATCAAGAAATTGGATTGAGTAGAGCATGCCTTAAGAGGTATAATTATGATATTTATGAATCTTGAGAACATATTGCTCTTACCTGTGATAAGAAGAATATCTTTTTTCTGATAGTTTCAGATGTAAATCGAGGAATGTAAAAAATTGGAGATTCAGGTTATTCTCACTTCTGGCGTCATTCTCACTCCTGGTGTCATTCTATCTTTTTTGCTATTCCTAAAAGCTATGCACTAGATCAAATACGTCTTCCTTTAACTGGTCAGCAGGCTTCCAAGTTACTTCAGTATTTAAGTAGTACTCACATTTTACTAGATACTGTCTCTGCCCATTTCTGATTCTTTGCCTTAAAATTCGCTCAGAAACGTATCTTTCTGGCTGATCCTTTAATATAAAATTAGGAGGAGGATTCTCATTATCAGAATTAATAAAATTATCTAATATACTTTTTTTAGAAAAATTGGCTTATCATTTCCACCTTAATTTTAATTTACAATTTGTAATAATGTATGGCTGTGTTTCAATTATTTTAAACCCATTATAAAAAATACTATGTGAGGCTAAAGTATTTTTTTTCCTTCTTTTATAGGTTTTCTACCTGTAAGTTATATGAGTTTGAGGCATTTTAAGAATTATCACTTTTTTTTGTTATTTTTTTCTTTTCTTTTAATACACATCTTTTTTTTTGTATGATTATAGAATTTATTTTATGAAAATATATATTATTTGCTGACATGAAAAATTTTTTTTCCTAAAATAATATATATTTATATCAAAAGTGATGGTAATGATAAATTTTTTTTTCTTAATAAAATTTTCATCTACTTTTATAAGAAAGTATAAGATATAATTATGCAAGATTAGTTTATCATCTGAAAAATATTTTCATCAGGTCAATTTTAAAAAAAGGCTTTTGTAGAATTTGTAAAAAACAATTGGTGAAAAAAGCGTAAGGAATTTCTCTTTTGTTATTATTTTCTTGTGATCGCTGTAAAGCCACTTTTCATGAGAAAAAAATTTGTTTGTTTCAGATTGGTTTTTTTCTAAAAAAAAATCATGATATTTTGGAATTTGAAACAGGTAAAAAAACTCAAAATATTTACTACCTTTTAATTAATATTCAATTATTCAGCTTCACTTAAACAAAAATTCTCACTATACTCGCTAAAATTTTAACTATTTCCTACGTAAATAAATCTACAAAATGGCTGACTTAAGATTACATGATCAAAGAAACTCTTACCATTCATATAACCCAGGGCCTCATCTTACCAAAAGCATGCTTAGCATTAGACGTGAACATCTTCTCACCTGACCAAGCTTATGCAGCTTTCAGCAGATGTTCTTTTTGGGATAATATCCAGATATCTCACCTTTGCAGATCTACGTTCATAATTGATCAGGTCACCAGAATGTTGTCTCAGAATACCAGATATTGGCTAATATGAATTCTCTTGACTCTTTAATAAGCTCCTTTGAGGGTTTTTTAATTTTTATGTCTTAAACATAATCATTAATAAGTAATAACCACTTTTATAATTATCTGTTGGTTGCAAGTTTTTTATTCATTTATTTTCAATTCGTTTATTATTGAATACTACATATACTGTAAATAAATCAATTTGTTTTTTTTGGCCTTCATTTTATAACATAAAATCCCTAAAGAATCAAAATAAATTGACATAATCATATACGTCTGCCTAACATTCTGCATATCCATACCAAAAAAAAATAATACTATCTGCTATCTGTAAATTAAATAAATTTGCTGAACCACAAATTTTTTTTATTAATAATTAATGAAAATTATCATATTTCATACTTATATTTTTTCGTATTATTAATTTCATAATAATTCTTCTGCTGTCATACCTTCTTGATATGACATAACGTAGGTACTACTGATAAAAGTACTGGCTAGTTTTCAAAGATAAATTTTCTTCAGGAGTTTTAATTTGTTTAAGGAATTATTAAATTTCTGCCTGCCACGTGATTTGCACTTAATAAAAAAAATTGATCAGCTTTATTCTTGGATTAATATTTGCTCAGAATTTTACATGACGGTCCTGTCCCTTAGAATAAATCATATATAAATATAAATGAATCCATTCAGTTTCATATGACATGGCAACTATTTTACAAAAGTCCAAAAATTGTTTTCATATAAAAAATTTAATCGAACCCACAGATAGAGCAATAGTGTATAGTGTAAAAAAATAAATCAAAATCATACACAAATATTATCATATATAGAAAATGAAGACAATCTTTTTGTCATTTAAGGTAAGTAGGCTTTTAATATGAATAGTATTAGTTATCTTTGCTGGATCTAACCTTAATTATTATTAATAAAGGAAAGGCAGACGTATGCCCAGGAGAATCTGCACAAGACATTATTGATGATATGTGCCAGATAATAGAAGAATAGCAAAAAAAGTCATACCTATGTACAATCAAAATCTACGTAGTGACAGGCATTATCATTCAATTACACATCTTTATTATGAAGCGTTTGAATTTAAAGAGAAGGGTAATTATGGTGTAATAAACTGTCTCACTTTGGTAACTGGCAAACTTGGCAATATTAGTCTTGATAAAATAGGCAAGATGGTTGTGTATAAGAATATTCAGAATACTATTGCACACAAACCAAAGTGGGATTCAGGCAGGGATCAGAGAAAATATGAAGCAGCTCTTGAATATATAGATATGGCGACAGGTACCAATGCATATATCAATTTTGACAAAAAAGAAAAAGTATTATTAATTTCAGTAATTAGAAAATGTGCAAATCTTTTGTATAATTAATTCAAGGAACAAATAATTGTAAATATTGCAATTAAAACAAACAATTCTGAGCTACAATACAATTTATATGATTTAATAGCTAATTTTTTACACAGACTACAGTATATTGTAATTAAAATAAAACTGAGCTAATTATGTGACTCAATTATTTTTTTTGCTTTTTCAGCAAATGGTTTTCCCTTATGCATTTTGTAATATGCCTTCCACGCAAGTTCATCATAATTTATACAAAGATCATATTTTGATGCAGGAGGTAAATATTCATTGGAATCTTCATTTTCGCCTGTTTTAGTTTTGATAAGGAAAGAATATATATTAATACGAGCTAAGAAATGTTTGAAACCATTCATCAAATGTATTTACTATTATACAAAGGAAAATTTTCTAATTTTTACCAGAATTATTTAGTTGATTTTCACTTGTTTCGTCCTTATCAACCTTCTGATCTTGGAAATGATGATAAACAAATACCCCTACAAGAATCAAAATAAATACCGATTCAAATTTAATCGATTGTTGCATTTTGTTTCAGGTATTTTTATTTTTGATAAGATACGGTCAAAGCTTATTTATAGTAAAGTTTGTTATAGTTCCACGTTAGTGAAGTTTTATTTTTTTCTTTATAATAAATTCCTCTTATAGTGAAGTATTTTTTATTTGTTTAGTAATTAGTAATGGGTACTATAAATAGCGGGCATAGTCATAAGAGTAGTGTGATATAAAGATCATGCCATCACACAGTTGAGGTAATATGAAAAGAGTCTGTCCTGCGATCTTGATAGGTCAGGGGTATACATCTTGATATGTTTATACTTTATAGGGCACAAACCATCAAGAATACTGGCTGTACTATATCAAGATCAATTCTTTTTGCTTCTATATTCTGGATAACTATGTGAGGATCTGCAAAAAAGATTATTTTTTCGTAGAATACTCTTATACAGCCTTATCATTCAGTATTAACATCATTATATCAGAAAGTGAGGAATTTTATCAGCATACCAATTTCTATACTAGTTATAATTTTTTATTAACTTATTTATAAGAACATTATTGTATCAGTTGTTGCTTCAGCAATATTTTTATTTTATAAATAAAGCATTTATACATGCAATAAAAAATATTTCAAATCATTTCTCTGGCTATATAAGAAATTAATTTCACATTGTTAATTCATTCATAGAATTGATTTACTTCTAAATAATGGGTAAGCTTGTTAAAATCAAATGTGTCCTTGGAGTCCTTAGTCTTGACAATCACTTAGTTTAGCTGAGCATCATACACATGATCATAATTTTCGAAATTTTGCATTTTGCATAGCGATAGAATAATTGCTCACATATAGTGGGATTTGGTATTTTTTCGCAAATATCACACTTGTCCTCACATACGCTAGTTATATTTATAAATTTTTACACTGAGATTCAAGTCATGTGAAAGATCAATGGGCAACGTCCAATAAATCTTAGTGGTCGCATAGAATTACGGTTTTTACACCATTAATTTTTTTCATTCAAATCATATCAGCAGGCGTTTACAAAATCCCAAACATTATCTATAATTTGTTCGCCAAAATCCTAGAAGTATAATTAATTTCTTTATTGAATAAATATCAACTTGTTTAATTCTTTTCAGAGGGCAGAAATTTTTCTGCATGTTTTGGAATCGACAATGATCTCAAGGAATTCCAACTAACCTTTGAAAAGAATTACTCATGCAAAGATTTTATTTATTTATTTTGTATAAATATAGGAGTTAGGTAAGATTATGAGAAAGGTTTCTGTTACTATCAAGAATGAGACATCACTAATTCTTGAGAACCCTGAAATATGTTATGTATTGGGAATTCTCCTTATACTCCTTGTTCCATTGCTCCTGTCAAAAATGGGGAAGGTATGATTTGGGGTGCCTGTAAGACCCCTTATGCATTCAGAGGAACTGAAGGAGTTATTGTATACCACATCAAAGATCAAAATAAATGCTTAGCTTTTATGTGGAAAGTCCCATATGCACGTTCAAATGGATGGTATATTAAAGTTTATGATGGTTTTATTAATCCTAGCATAGGTAATAATTCCAATTTTTGTTTTATTAAACTTAACATTATCATATCATTCACAACATTCATCTCCTTTTATTGATCTAGAATTATTTCATGAGATGTGCGAAGAATCCCATAAAGGAGGAGACGGTAAAATTTACAAAGGCACACTCGACGATGGTTTGTGTTATAAGGGATTTATGGGAGGAACTGGAGCGCCTTATGTTGAAATTGCGTTACAATATTGTAATTCTAAGAATAAAACTGGATAGTGCTGTAATTAAGCATATGCACAAAGTAAAATATTATTTATGTATCTTTAACGTGATATTAACATGGCAATTTAAATACATCTTGCTTGTACCATATGAAGCATATCTTTGAAATTAAATAAAAAAATGACAAAAGAAATTCTTTTATTGATTTTGCTTGTATTTATTACACATCTGATACAATGCAACATGATTTCATTGATAAAATGATATTTTAACCACCTATGCTACGTACGAAATAGTGATGATCTATTGGTTCTCACCCTATCGGCCATCTTTAAATTCCCAGTGGGTACTGGCTTTTAATTTAAATGATATGGTTTATTTAAGAAATAAGTACACTCCAAATATTAGGTTGTTTATCACTAAAAAGACAAATCGTATTATTCTTTCAAACAAGAATCGGTGAAAAGTACTGGCTAGTTGTTTTATATAATTTTAAATTGTAAAACTAATTATTTCGGATATCCTCGGATAATGCAGATATCCGGATATTATCCGGATAATCCGGATAAATTATCCGTTTATCCGGATTGAATGGATAAACTCAAAATTGGATATCCGGATTAACGGATCCAGACTAACGGTTTGAATTATAACGTGAGAGCATAATTATTGGATGATCAGTGTTGATCATCATGTGAAAATTAGCCAATAAAATGAATGTCTTACCTATCTGCTATGCTTTATAATTTCTATAATTTCGTTAAGCACGCATGGTATTTTATACATACAAAAAATGACTTTGTTAGATAATGACTTGGTATTAAAGTTTTTTCAACTTTACATTTTCATTTGTCGTCAATTTATCATTAACTACAAATTAGTATTTTGACTTTAGTTTCTAACACAACTCGTTAAACTTTTTGAAAAAACAAAACAAACTTCAAAAAAAAAGGTGTACCTCACTATGAAAAGATGTAAGTTTGTTCATAAATAAATTGTAAATATTTTCAAAACTCATGTTTTCTTATTTTTAGATACATGGGAATCACTTAAAACGAAAAAGGAAAGAAAAGAAACAGAAAAAAGTAATGCACCAGATAAACAATCCATGAAAGAGGAATTACAAAAAGAGGTTGATAATAAGGAATATTCTTGTTTAGTTAGAGCTGTGTATGGAAATTTTAAAATTAGTACTCTGGTAAGAATTTTAATTATCTCTAGCATAAACTCTCTAGCATAAACTCAATATGTGATTAATTAAATATTTTATCTTATAGGTTTCACCATCTGATACAGATAAATTTATTACAGGATATAGTAATATACTCAAAGTACATATGGATTCAATGAAAAAGAAAGAAAGAAAGAAAGAAAAATTAAAGGCAAAGAAAACACAAAAAGTCAAAGCCACAATAGCCTAACACATTTTTGGAACAATATTTAATTCGTGAGAATAAATTCTTATGAATAATAATATCATATCGAATATAACAATAATTGTGAAGTAAAATTGTTTATAATTTCATGTTATTTACAAAATTCATATGTACTTTACGCTTTTTGATTGATACGATGTCTTCTAGCTTCATCCAATTTTTTGGTATAATCCCATAATTCCTTTGTTAATTTCAACGAACCAAAACTCAGACCAACAAATCTATTCCAATAAAAAGGCTATTATTAGAGATTAATTTATAGATGTATATGACTTCTAAGCATACCTTGATAGGTTTAGTAGTAGCATTAAGTCTTGTTGAGTCATTAAAGGTGTTCCATTCCTTGAAGCATCCTGTCTTTGAGTGACATAATCTGCCTGAATATGCTGAAAAAAATTATTCATGTTAAAACAAAATTTTTTTAACAAAAAGTAATTGAAGCGCTGATCTTATATTATATATACATCTGAAATATCTTCAGGTATATTATAATCAATATATCTAAGAATACTAATATAGTTCCTGAATTGGTTCAGCATATCTTCCGACACATCTAGAATTGATGTGTTCTCTGAATTTTGGATAAGGGGAACGTTACAATCATACTGCGCAAGGAAAAAATTAATCGTAAATATAATATATTAAGTTAAAAGTAATAAATTCAATGTTTAATGTTAAATACTTACACTTAGAAATGTTTTTGCATTGGATAATATAATTATTCCAATATCCGTATTGAATTCATAATTGTTAAAAGGAAACATGTAGTTAAGTTTCTGGTGGTCCATTATGTCGTTCAAAGCTTTCAAATTACGGACTCCTAGCATGAAATATATAAGATTTAATTTATATATAAATTTCATTCATGATTTTTGAAAAAAACATACCAATGTCACCTAATTTTCCTTCTTTTAATACTGTCTCATCAACTAAAAACCATGTACCCTGACTGACTTGTAAAACACCAGAATCTAGATCATTGTTGCTATGCGGGAAATAAAATATTTCATTAAGAGTAGATAAAGTAAGTGGAAGATCATGGTATTTAGGTAAAAGTGAAGCGAGAATAGAAGCTACGCGGTTTGCACATGAATTATTGTGCTCAAGACATAAATGATGACTCTGCGTATTCTCATTAACTGTATTATTGCAAGGTAAATTGCTGATATTTAATACGAATTTTCCAAGCGTCAGACCATTTTGTCGAAGATGTCTAAATTAAAAATAGCTTTATTAGAAAGTTAGTTAAAAAAAAAGATCATTCCAACTGGTTTTCTTACATTCGTGATAAAAGTTGGAGCAAAACGAATTCTGCTACTAAATTATCCCCACCAAATGCTGAAGCAATATAATGAATTAAGGCGCTTCTAATATGCATAGCGTCGTTTGGTGACACTTTCGTAACAAAATTTGATATATGAGTACTTATAATAATTAATATAAAAAAAAAAAATATCATAACGAATTGTAAATAGAATACCAAATAAATTTGTAGTAGAAGATATGAGTGGATTTCCTGTTGGATGAAGCTTTCTATAAAATATCACATGAACACTTGGAATACAGTATGATGCGGCATTTTCACAAGACACATTAAATTCTTTGCATTGCGATTCATTTGTATTTTTGGCTTCTTTCCTATAAGAATAGGGATATTAATTAAACAATAATTTAAGTATCGTGTAATGTTTACGTGATTGAAAAATTGAAAATATGTTGATAATAGAACAAACATTATTTGTCTGTACCTTGGATGATTAAGTACCCCGATAAATTCAACAACATCCGTAACTTTTAACGAATCATCTTTTTCATAAATCTATATAGTCATAAACAAAAAGATCAAAATAAACGATAAAATTAAATATATATATATATTCGCCTTACTTTAACTATAGCTGCCATATGACTTTCTTTCGGAAACGGATATTTTGACGCGACTTCCTTCAAATCAATATTGGCTTTTTCATTATTCAAATTAATGTTCGCAGTTGATATTACTATGTCTTAAAAAAAATATATATATATTTTTATCATGCTGAAGTAATCAAAATTTTCAAAGTACTTTGATATAAACCTTCAATATCCGCTTCAGAGCTTGATTGAAACCGATTTTGTTGCCTATAAACGTATTTCGAAAGTCAAAGAAATATATTTACATTATAATATAATTATAAATTATTAAGGATATTTGCTTGGCCCATGATGTTTCTCCGGGTACGGAGGTACAATAAAATAATTGTCTCTCGCTAAATTTGTTATTTATACATTCTAGCATATCGTTCAAATTCTCATCCTATAACAAATTTCAAATATTATTTAAGGTAATACGTAATTTTTGTATTATTTATTAGAAATTAATAAAATGATCAAGAATTTTTTATGTTACCTTAAAGATAATTTCATCCGAATATTTATGGAATTTCCTTTGCTATTAAAAATTATGAAATATTAATTACTTAGAATTTCCTAAATAAAGAAATTAAATTATATAAGTACCAACCTTTACACCATCACGATTAATTATTTCATAAGAACTAACGAACACCTCATGCCCAAATCCAGTATTCTGAATCATAGAACGAAACCGTATAAGAGTATTCTGTGGAATATCGTATACATTTGAAACCTCGTTCAATGAAGGTATCTTTTTTTGAAATAAAGATTTGCTTAATGTTTATTAAATAACTTAGAGACGAAAAAATAATACAAATATATATATTTTGAACCTGGTTGACACTTTCTTCGGATGCGAATATAGTTTTAAAGTATGCAGAAATATCAACCGGCTCGTCAGTCTGATCAACAGCCATCTGGTTTCCGGAATTCGATTCAAGCTCTTATTATATCATATAACCTATTTAGATACGCGCTTTTACAAGTTAAACTACATATGGTTTCTTTATATAAATAAAACTTTATTACCAAACAGATATTTAGCAACGTCGAGGGGCTTCTCAATGCATTCAAATCTTGAAAACGTGGAAGTCATTTCTAATTATTAAAAGCGCGAACCACTTTCTTATTAAAACTAAATGATCTTATATAGACGCGAGCTAATTTCACGTGAAACGAATATGGTTGTTAAACAAACCTGAAATCATGTATAATTGCCTAAATAAGCGGCAAACAAATACAAAGTATATTCACTTCTAATTTTATAAAACAGATAATAAAATATTAAATAAAGATTACTAATATTATTTTATAGCTAAAGTCAATAAAACATTTAATTATTTTATAGGATATTTGTTTTTATTAAAACAACCTGTACTTTTAAGTTTTTAAAAAATGTAATAATATGAAATTAAACATTATTAAAACTTTAAAGAAATCTTTAAAAAGTATGCTATAAAAATTTGTTTATTACCGTATAACAGGGGGCATAATACCCAGGGTATGATACATATTTTAAGAGGTTGAAGGCTATATCCAGAATATATTACATGGAAAGATACAGCATGGATACTATACTTAGGAAGGGTATAGGAATTTATATTGCATAATTTATTTACATTACAGTTCCTAGTATTATATCCTGATTACAGTCAACTCTCTCTATTATAGTCACATTATCCTATATAGTATACATGTTGCCAAAATTCAATATAATTTGGGATTTGGGAATGGGATTTGGGATTTGGGATTTGCCACTATATAAAAAATTTGGGATTTGGAATTTGGAATTTAGGATTTGAGATTTGGATTGGCAATTTTGAATTTGGGCAGTATATATACTATATAGTCACTTTAATTGAGTGTCCCAAATTTTCATATATAAAATCTATCATTTATAGTTACAAACTGTTTATAATCACTATTAAAAAATTTTACATATATGTGATTATAGAGAGATATTTATTAAAATAAACTTGTTTTAGGATCTAATGACCAGATTTTAATGATCTTTAGATTATTGGATTCATCTCATTGGAAGTAATCAAATGATAGTAATTTCATAGCATTCAGGTTAGTATTGATTGAGTAATCCAATTTTTTTGATAAAATTGGCATTTTATAAATGTAAAATTTGCGTAATACTAATATTTTGACTTTATTTTAAGGTATGTTTGGTATTATGATAACCCATATATAGTAATTTCAGAACATCTTAGAGAATTGGGTCTTATTAAGTAAGCTCGAAACTTTAAATGCTTAGGAAAAAATTTGACCATCAAAAATTATTCAGCTAAAAGAAATAAATATTATGTAGCGAAGCTTTATTAATGTTAATGCATTACACAAACAGAAACCAAAAAAAAAACATTGCACATGCGGTTAATCGCTGAAGACAAACTGAAGGGCATATTATAATTCGTTATTGACTAATAGTGTCTCAATACCGATGATTATTTGATTTGGTCGGGACCTGCAAAAAAAAAATAATTCTAAGCCTAAGAATTCGCCACCATACATTTTCCAATTTGTATCGATTTGATTTTATTTTTTGGGGGTGCGATTTTCATTTAATTTCGCTTTAGTAGTTTGCCTTTGTTTCCCTTTTGTGTTTTCTAAAAGTAATTTTTTAACTACTTTTTCCGTCTCAAGCGCTTTGTTCTATATTTGACCGATAAGTTAAACATTTATTTGTGTAGTATCATTAACTAGAAATTACTTACCTTGAGTAACTTGAGGATACAGTACGAATCTTCAAGCATCCCAAATTCATCTTTGTCTGAAGGTAACCTACATCGATTGATCAAACCAAATCTGTATATGCTGACTCCAAACCAGTCCATGGCATAGAAGTTCAGCTCTAGAC
Organism: Rhizophagus sp. LPA8_4_AMF; assembly: GCA_021464525.1. Lineage (NCBI taxonomy): Eukaryota > Fungi > Glomeromycota > Glomeromycetes > Glomerales > Glomeraceae > Rhizophagus > Rhizophagus sp. LPA8_4_AMF. The sequence continues at coordinate 12,665 of JADRCO010002547.1, forward strand.
CTATCCATAAAAATGAAGTTTATTAGCAAATTAAACTTACGTAAGTGCAATGGTGCAGGCAAAACCTACCGATTTGGAGCCACCCATATACAATTAAATTTGTACGTTCTTCATTTGATACATATTTACACTCTTTTAATAGTCTATTTATACTGTCTCGCATTATTACCATGAGTTTTACCTTGTCAAGGTAACGCTTTTTACGACATGCTGTGGAGATCCCAAATGAACCTAAACCTCCAGCAACTTCTCCGTAGATTACTTCAAACTTATTAGATATTTTTACGAAAGTACTTTTCATGTCAACACGTCTACCTATACGCAGGGTTGGGAAATGTATTAGTACAGTACTAGTACTGTACTAGTACTGTACTAGTATTGTACTGTACTTACTAAAATTCGAAAATTAGTACATAGTACATGTGATATCATATTATTTTTCTTAAATTTTATTGGTTATACTAAGTACTAGTACTCGTACTAAAATTTTTTTTTTAGTACAAGTATAAAAATATACAAATCTCGTGAATTTAAAATTTTTATTGAATGAAATTCTTTATTAACTTCATTTATTATTATTAA
>JADRCO010002548.1:0-13238 GCA_021464525.1 Rhizophagus sp. LPA8_4_AMF
GGCAAATTATCTTATATAGAAAATTACAAAAAATTTACCAGTATTACTAAAGAATGTTCAATTAAAAACCGCAAAAATTCTTCGTTATACTGAAAAAAAAATTCGTTATAAAAAAATTCGTTATACTAAATGGCATTCTTATATAAGAAATTTACACATTTTACTTTGTACTATGTTATACAGTAAATAAATAGTAAACTTCATTATACCAAGGGTTTTTTTATATTTAAAATTGGTACCACACTGGATGATCTGTTATATCATGTTATTCGCTATATCGAGGTTCGCTGTAGAGAGGGGTGACTGTATACTGTAATATATTATTATAATAACTCTAGCATTACCATGTAAAAAATAGTAGCTGGATTTGTGCATATAATTCAGATGATTATTTTCTGTAATTATATTTTAATCACGAAGCAAAATAAATTTTAAAGAAACTTACTTTATTTATACATTTGTAATTTATTATTTATTATAATAAACTATTAAGGTATTATATTTTACTTTTTTTTGCTAATAGATTTTTAATATTATAATTGTTGACTTTCTTAAAGTAGTTTTGTTTGATATTATAAATACTATTAAATATGGTACAATATTATTTCCAATACATTGTATTATGGTTCAAATCTCTCCAAGTTCATGGTGTAGTTTGGTGATTTTTTATTGCTCTAATATCATCATTCATTTTTTCAAATAATTAAAATTTGGCTAAATATTTTTTAATTATAGATGACATTTGGCTTAATATTTTGTGAGAATTTTTAATGCTAATATAGTTCAAACTGATAAATTATTAACCTTTTACAATGGTACTGTTTTAAATAAGCAGGAATATCTCTCTATTTAACTAACAATGAATGTTTATTAGTTGTTTTTCAAAATCAGCCCAGCAGTTGCTCAAAAGAAGAGAGTTCTTTTTTCTCACTTTTAATATGGTAAATCCACATGTTTTCTCCATAAAGTTTATTAGTATTACTTAAATAAGTTAATTATATATGGCTTCTGTTATATCTGTATAATTAATCATTACATCAGATTTTCTGTTGCTATTTTTTATTGAGCAGGATCATTTAATATTGTTTCAGTATTTGCAACATTTTTCAAAATAGCTCCTTTTTTATTTAAAAATTCATAGTTTTCTCTGGTACAATAACATCCTTTACAACCCTTACTTTAAACACAACAAATTAAAAATTATATCACACACAAAATCAATAATGAAATTCAAACATTATTATTAATTTTTGTCTTTACTATTGCTTTTGCAGCTAAATAAATCATCACCTTACTTTTAAAAAAAAATTTCAGGATTCTTTTAATGATAGTTATTGATGCAGACGCAGACTGGCTGTTTATAAATGAAACTCAGATGCAGAAAAGGGCCCATCGTTAATATAATATATTACCAATTTTTTTAGATAAAAAAAAAGAAGAAATGGAAGTGTGTTGCGTAAAGGATTAATCAGTTTAATAAAAGTTTATAATTACCATAATTACTGAAAATAATCGTCCAGATCATGTGCACAGATCATGTGTAATCTGGCAACAAATCTGGCTACCATTTTTTACATGGTCCTGTGAATTTAACAGAAAATTGTAAAAAACAATTTTTTATTTAATCTTTAATCTTTCTTTATTTTTATATATATATAAATTTTAAGAAAAGCTAGTAATTTGGATTATCATTAACGACCAACTGTTTACCATAACCGAATATTCTGAATTCAAAAAATTAATAAAATAAAGAAGCTGTTCTTCTGTTAGTAAAAACAATTTGAAATAATATATAAAAATTATTACATAGACATAAATAAAAATTACAAGTAGATACAAGTTTAATTTATCTTTTATTTTAAAATTTTAATATATATTAAATATTATATTTATTCTAATTTAAGAAAATTTTACTTTAAAATGTTGAATCTTGATAAACACTATTATATTTTTAAACATATCATTCATATTATTTTATTTATGAATAAAGTGTTGCCGATGTAACTGATAAAAAATAAAATTGCAAATAATATCACATTACATGGTGTGAATAAATAATTTCTACTACTAGAGGGAGTATTCAAATATCTACAATAATATGAATTTTATCAATAGGAGTTGCTAGGAAAAATGCTAAAATGCTTAGAAATCAACTCATATAAAGCCATTACTTTTTCGTTTTTACTTTTCTTAAGATTATATTCATTAATTTGCTTATCAATTGATGTATCTTTGCTGGTATCATCAATCTTTCTGAGTATAAAGTCAGCAGGAGGAATCTTTTGAAATAAGGATGGCCACCTTTCTCTAATCATAATCCTTAACTGATTAACTGTTTTGTCAGTAGAAGTAATACTATCTTCTGTTAATCTTTATTTTTTCGATTCAGCTGAGGCGCGAGGTAAAAGAGACAATTGTGACTACAGTCATCCTCCCATATAGTCACACCCTTTGGGACTAAAAAAAATGGTGACTATAAAAATTATATATGATGTGATTAAAGGGGTGGTTTTTTTAATAAGTTTATTAGTAACTTAGGATTAATATAAATGTACTTATGATTGATTATACAGGGGGTGACTATATGGGAGGACAACTGTATATAAAAATTTTAGAAAAATGATCACGTGTCTGAGTTTCTTCAGAATAAAAACTAGGATTTTTTCCAGAATTTTTTTATAGGAAGAGTAATAATAGTATTGGCCATTTTCTCTTCTTCCTAAATACAAAATCTATAGTGAGAAAAAACTCGCTCCTATGTATACATAACTTTAGGATATGTATCTTGATTTTCGCAGAAAGGTTTTTTGCAGGAAAGTTGGCTGAATTTCTACATATTCTATATGCTTTATATCTTGCTAGGAAAAAATTAAGGAGATAAGAGTGATTAGCATTATCGAATGATGCCAAGAAAGCCATAAAAGTACACATGAATGTGGAATCTTCATATCTCTTCACATAAAAAACTCAAAGTTGGACTAACGCCTGATGATCTTGAAATTGCGAAGTTCTCAGTCTTTCATAAATGGTTTTGTCAGCACTATTTACTTATAAGGTCGATCCTGTACCAAAAGTAGACGTCCTTTTACATTTCTCACATTTGTACAGATTTGTACAGAGACAAAGGTAGTGGTAGTAAGGTAAAGTTAGTATTCTGTATATGTGGAAAAAATCAATGTTATACAGACCTTGCGTATATACCATGTGGCTCAGCGAAAATTTTTCAAACTAACATCACCTTTCCCGGAGTGAGCTTGTCTGAAATGTGTGACAGGTTAGGTCAATCTTTGCCATATTAGGAAGGTATGAGAGATAAGCATCACTGGCATGTGATTTTGGAAAATGCGTTGTTTATATTTATCTCAGCGACTTAATTTTTTTAAGCGGTCTGATCCCTATTTGTCACTTAGCTATTTGTCACTGGATGGTCAACTTGACCACTTAAAATGACACACATCTCAGACGTACCTGGGCTGATGATCGACTGGCATTGAAGGTCAAAAAGACGCTGTATTAAATTTTAATTAATAATACCAGGTTGTGCTGTTTGCCAAAGGCAACTAATCGAACTATTTTAGTAAAGTATTTTCTAAGATTAAAGCAAAGGAATAATGGTAAATTTTTCTCCCAAAAAATTTATTTTTGAGAGGATAATTATGGAATGCAAAAATATAATTTTTGGAGAAGAAGTAATGTCTTTGACACTCCACCATTCTGGCTCGTTATTTTGTACAAGTTCATATTTTACTTCTTTAAATGAAATTGCAAAATTATCGTCTATTAATAGTTTTGAATTACATATATTAAAACTTGCACCATTTTCTCGCAACCACAAGATTAAATCAGGATAATGATCGGGTATGTTTTTATGCTTTTCGCCATCATTAAAAGTAATACACAGATTAACTTTCCTACTGTGAAATAAGACCTGTTTACTCTAAGAATACTATCATCTTTTCGTATACCCAACTACTACTTGGGTGGGATTGTTTCTTCAACTGCGTAATTCACAAAGAACATTTTATTATGGCATATAATATTTGAACATAAAAATAAACCTCTATTCACCGCTCCAGACTGGTTGATTGGCTAGAAGCTATTATAGCTACAGAATTAAACCACTGGTATAACTGAGATAAGATCAAATCCTGATTACTACTTCTAACTCAGATCGGATCAAATTCTGAATATTGGGCTGTCTAAGATAATTAACAAATGTGATAATATAATCAGGAATGGTCGTTTCCTTGAAATTTCAACATAGGTATTTGGATTAAGCTGATCTACAGCTTTTAGCATATAGAAAAGAACGATAAAAAGTATGCTTAATTATACCATATACTTCCTAAATTAAGCACCCTTTTTGGGCGTAATGCTGGCCAGGAACAGTATAATGTAGGCCAAAATTTTCATAATTCTGGCTTATTTCAGGGGGCTTAATATCAGAAGTATATGGTAATTTGTTGATCATACTAACCATTATTGCATAGTTTTATGTGCTTTATGTGCTTTATGCTTGGGTCAGCATTCAGCTTTTTACGAGATGACAAGTTAATTTATTAGAAAAAATTTTTTTGTAATAAAAAATCCGCCAAAAATTCCTTTCCATTATAACCTCCAAATTAAAAAAAAATAATTAATGCAAATTAAAAATAATTAATGTAATTTAAAAATAATAAGCATCACTAATAACGTGGTGGAATACACTGAAAAGTTATTCTAGTTTATAAAAAAATACGTTTATATTATCTGCGATGAATAAATTTAAAAGAAAAAAATGATCTGCATGCAAATTTTTTAAAAAAAATTTTGAACCCAGTTCGTTCTAGCCGGTGCCCTACAAAAAAAATCGATGAAAAAAAAACGTTAGTTCATTTCTTAAATTAAAAGTAAAAATTAATTAACCTGTTTCTTATCTTAAATACCTTAAAGGTTTCGTGTTAATTTCCAAATTAGCGGAGACATCGGCCGTTGGCCGTGCATCTTGTTCCGAAGGGACAACATGTTCTACCATCTGGACATGAACCACTTCCGCGTGGACAGCATCCATTATCTACGCATTGTTGGCCTCTCTTACAACATCCGTCCCGGCAACAAATATCATTTCTGATACTACAACAGAAATTGTTTGGACATAGACCTTTCCCGGTCGGGCATCTGAATTGTCGGGAATTCAAAGATCTGGCTAATAAATTGGCTTGAAAAGGAACTGGTTGGATACTATCAAGTTCTTCTGCAAAAGTGAAATTGCTGCTGAAGATTATAGTAGCGAAAACGAGCAATAGGATAAGATTCTTCATGATGGTAAAATTATATCTTTTTATTAAAAGTCTTAAAGAGTGCTTTAATGCTAGACTTGCCAACACTTCATACCGTGGTGGTGTGTATTTATAAGTAAAATTATAACACAGAAGGTTTTACGAATTTGAATCTTCTTTTTCGCACAAGTCCTTGTTGTCCGCGGCATAATTCCATGTACCTCGACGGAAATTAAATCCTACATCATTAACCTTTTTTCGTTAAATGCTTCTCTTTATCTTTCTAAATTAGTTTATTTTTTTTCGTTAAACCTCTCTTTATCTTTCTATATTAGTTTATTTTATTTCGTTAAACGTTTATCTTGTACTGTACATTGTACAGAAATATACAATATTTATTTTACATAAATGGGTCATAAAAATTAAATTTTTTGCGCGTGAAGGTCTTTATGCCAAGTTTATCCTGTACAACTGAACAATATTTATTTTACATAAAAGGGTCATAAAAATTTAACATCACTAAACCTTTTTCCAATAATTTTTGCACGTGATGGTCTTTATACTCACATAAAAGGTTCATAAAAATTAAATGAGAGTAACATCACTAGGCCCTTTTCGAACGAAAGCCAATAATTTTTGCACGTGATGATCTTAGGCCAAGCAAATAAAATTAATAAAATTTGACCCAGCCGCCCAAGAAAAAGAAGCGTATCGAAGGACTTTCATGTACACTCGAAAGTCGAATAAACCATGCAATGTCTGTCTGTCCCGACAATCAGATTTCAAAGATCAGGTGTAACGTCAAACATGTGTAACACAAATCATGTGTACCAATGATCGCACAATTAGAAAAATTTGCCATTTTCCTAGTTATAAAAAAATTTAAAAATCAGCTGATTCTTAAAAGATGATTGAGTTTGCTAATAAATTCAGATCCTTTCAGATCAAAAAATTTTAGATTGAGACATAAACAAGCAATTTCTTTGGTAATCAGATCAACAATTTTGCAAAAGCTAAGGCTAGCTTTAGGCAAAAATAATAATATCACAAATTGATATTTCAATAACTTGCTTTGCAAACAATATTTAAATATTCTAATTTATGACATAATCTTGATATTACAAGTAGATCTTTATAGGATACACAAATCTGCAAGCTGGCTTTTGTTTTACATACAATTTTTTCATATTAACCTCATCTTTACCTCTTCAATAATAGGCATTTCGTTTATATGATTCATTCTAATTATACCTATTATATATATCATTTCTTAAAACTCTCAATCACCTATGGTTCTGCTCTTTCCAAACTTTTCTCAAAAAGACTTTTCATCTTTCACCTTTCTCAAAGCTAACATTTACAAAAAACTTCTTATTTCTTATAAAAAGACCTACCAGTCTAATCTTCTATATTTTTTTAATTCTCTTACTTTATAATTTATTCTGTCATTATTGAACATTTTACTTCTCATCCCTACATTTTAATGAACTTTATAACCACTATTTCTTCTGTTTTTTAACTAAGCAGATTCTAGCATTGTTTTTAATGCTCTTTTTAAACTTTAGGATTATACTTTTATAGTATACTATAAACCATTTGATGTAATCTTTTTTTTAATAATAAGAACAAATTAAGGATATTATGTATAAATAAAAGCTTGCTTCTTTTTACTATCTTTTAATTCTTCTTCTGATACTTTTTTTTATTTTTCCAATAGACTAATTCTTTGCATTCAAAAACTAGAAACTAAATGCAAACTCTATCTTAGTTATAAGCATATGGAAAAAGTATAATGTGGTATATAGGAAATTTTTCCAGAAAATATATGGTTAAAACACAAAAAATTTAAGTTTACATTGGGAAAATAGCTTAATTCTAGTTATTTATATCTAAACAATTTAGAAGAAAAAAAGTGAATCAATGCTTTTTCTGAAAAACATCTTAGCATGATATCATTAATTATTAAAATTTAATTTTAAATTTTTAAATTTTTACTCACTCTCTAATATAGTTGTATCAGTAATTGTTTTTTAAATTTCATATTCCAAAATTATGTTATGTAACAAATTATTTAATTAATTACAGACTACTTAATTAATTACAGACTACTTAATTAATTACAGACTACTTAATTAATTATGGGTTTCTTAATTACAAGATATTAATTATAAAGTAATAAAAATACTAAAAACATTTTTTTATAATTTATAAAAAAATTAAAATATTTATAAAATAATTATACCTGTAATTATATACAGTATTTAAAAAAATTATGTAACTTAAAAAAGTTATAATATTAAGATAAATACTGTAAAATTCATAAAATTCATAATTGTAATAAAATTATATTAAAATTTTATTAAAGAAAAAATTATTTATGATATTACAAAAATACTAATTTAATTTTAATCACCAAATCCTTCTTGTAATAATGTATTTATATCAAAATCCTTTTCTCCATAATTAACTGATTATTTTTCAATGCACATTTTTATAACTTATATTTTAAGAAATTGACGTAACTTTTTAGATGCCAAATTTAAGTATTCATCAATTCCATTATTATTATTATTTATAACATTTTTATTTTCATCTTTATTTATATATAAATCTTCATTTTCAAATTCAATAATATTATTATCAGTCAAATGCTCAAATAAATTTTTTTCAATTTTCTCATAAAATTTTTCTTCTTGCAAATCTTGATATACATATTTTAATTCTGATTTTACATTAATAATATAATAGGCATGTAATTTTGCCATATTTTGAATACGATTAATTCCTAATCTTTAAATTATTAATTATTAGTTATAGAGAATTTATATAAATCAAAATTATAATTTGCTACCTGATTTTTCGTTTATTCATTATCCATCCTAACACTAAAAAAATTCGTTTACAACTAGCATTATGTGGCCTTATTAATAAAATTTTTAAAAGCTAAATTTTGAATGTAATTTTTTTCATCATTTACTTCATACATCATACTCTACTAACTTTGAACTGTATATATTTCATCAATAAATTGATAATTATATAGAACTTTTTTATTTCTATAATTTGAGAACTGGCTAATCAAAATCTGACTACTTTATTGCATATTATAGAGCCATCTATCAAACATAGAAATGCGATTTTACCACCATTTAATTTGCCTTGGTGAGCTGATTCCAATAAACTATAGATCATTTTGATTAGATTAGTAGATAGTAAGATATTATTAAATTACTATAATTATTTAAATTAAAAAGCGTAAACTTTTATAATGTTACCTTTTTAGTATAATATTTCAAAATTTTACACTATTTTCAAAATATTACGTTAAATTATGCCTATAACAAATTTTCTGATGAAAATGAAAAGCTAAATATTATAAAATAAAAATTTAAGTGAATATAAATATTTATAATATAATATATTTTAATAAAATATATAACTTACATAAATGAACATATTCTGGTAATTTTTTTAATAATTTTTCATTATAAGTATAAAATGTAGTATTATATTTATCACATTTATAACTCTAACTTCTTAATAAAACATTTTTATTTAAACTATAAATCAATCTATCTACACTGATCAAAATCAAAACTTTCAATCACATGGCTTTCGGCTAAATTTCAGCCAAAGTTTGGACTGTGTAAAGTTTTGACTAAATTTTAACATATGATCTTCTGAAGTTCATTTTCAAAGTTCCTTCATTCAATCTGAGAATCTGTGTCACCTAATGATAAATTAAACTTCTTTTTTTTTTGTAGATATCGGTAAGTTTCGAAAGTTTCATTTTATTTTGAAACTAAAGAATAGGCAAGTTTCATTTCAAAACTTTAAAAAGAATATATATATATATTTTTTAATTGATTATTTTTTCCTTCTTTCTTTTAGATATCGGCTTCTTTAGGTAGGTAAGTATCATTTCGAAACTTCAAAAAAAATAAACTAAAATTAATTTTTTTTTTTCCTTCTTTCTCTAGGTATCGGCCTCTTTGAATAAGTAAGTTTCGTTTCAAAATTTCTAAAAATAAAATATCTTTTTTTAAACTTTAATTAATTTTTTTTCTTTTTTTCTTTCTTTTTTTAGGTATCAGTTCTTCAGATAGGTAAGTTTCATTTCAAAACTTTAAAAATCCATTTTTTTGTTTAACTTTAATTTATTAAATTTTTTTTTTCTTTCTTTTAGGTATCAGTGCGCTTTGAATCGGTAGGATGGGTAAATTTTGAAACTTTAGTTTTGAAACTTTTTTTTTGTATTTTTTTTTTTTTAAAAAAATAATTATTAATTATTTTTTCTTTTCTTTTAGGTAATGGTTTCGATTGGACTGGTTGGATAAGTTTCAAAACTTTAGTTTCAAAACTTTTTTTATAGTTTTTCTTAAAAAAAAAATAATTATTATTTTTTTTATTTTTTTTTAGATATCATCCTCAACTTTGTGCTTTAGATTGTAGAATGGATGAGTTTTGAAATAAAAGTTTTGAAATTTTAGTTTTGAAACTGTTTTTTTTGTATTTTTTTTTTTAAAAAAATAATTATTAATTTTTTTTATTTTTTTTTAGGTATCAGCCTCGATTTTACGCTTTGGTTTGGTAGAATAGGTAAGTTTTAAAACTTTAGTTTCAAAACTTTTTTTTTGTATTTTTTTTTTAAAAAAAAAATAATTATTAATTATTTTTTTCTTTTCTTTTAGGTAACGGTTTCGATTGGACCAGTTGGGTAAATTTAAAACTTTAGTTTCAAACCTTTTTTTATAGTTTTTCTTAAAAAAAAAAATTATTATTATTTTTTTATTTTTTTTAGATATCATTCTCAACTTTACGCTTTAGACAGTAGGATGAATGAGTTTTGAAACTGTTTTTTTTTGTATTTTTTTTAAAAAAAAATAATTATTAATTTTTTTTATTTTTTTTTTAGGTATCAGCCTTGACTTTACGCTTTGGTTCGGTAGGATAGGTAAGTTTCAAAACTTTAGTTTCGAAACTTTTTTTTTGTATTTTTTTTTTAAAAAAAAAATAATTATTAATTATTTTTTTCTTTTCTTTTAAGTAACAGTTTCGATTGAACCGGTTGGATAAGTTTTGATACTTTAGTTTCAAAACTTTTTTTTGTATTTTTTTAAAAAATAATGATTATTATTTATTTATTTTTTTTTTTTTTAGGTATCGGCTTTGACTTTGGATCAATAGAATAGGTAAATTTTGAAACTTTAGTTTCAAAACTTATTTTTTGTATTGTTTTTTAAAAAAAATAATTATTAATTATTTTTTCATTTTTATTTTAGGTATCAACTTCGACTTTATGCTTAAACCGATAGGATGGGTAAATTTCGAAACTTTTTCATTTTGATACTTATTTTTTGTATTGTTTTAAAAAAAAACTTTTTTTTCATTTTTATTTTAGGTATCGGTGATAGGACACATGACAAAATTTGATGCTGACTGCCAAAACTTTCAGATTACTGCTTGTCAGGTAATATATATATAGTTATTAGACAAGTGGCAGCCCAAATGTATCAGACCAGGATATTTTGCTTAATTTAGATATTAGTGTTAGGGAATGTATTAGGATCAAATTGATGCATGATGACTTTCTGATAGGTGAGTTTCTGAAAAGTTGACATTTTTTCAGAAATTCTAAAAATAATTCCAAATTTATTTTTTCTTTTGTAGGGAATCAGCTTAGATAAGAATACCAGATCTTTAGATAAAGTTTAAGAATTTCAGTATTAGGAGTTGCATATATTAATGTAATTAATGTAATTGATGTAATTCATAAATGCTAAAATAAAATCGTAAATAAAAATTTGACTAAAATTTGATAAAAATGAGTAAAATTACGTGAAATAAATTTCGGTTAAAAGGTTTGTCTAATTTTGGCCAGATTTCAGCCATAATTCAGCTCAAATTTGCCTGTATGAAATTTGGCCAAGTGGCAGTCTGAAGTGTACCACTCAGTATAATAAACATTCAGCCAATTTTGGCCAGATTTCTGACATATTTCAGACATAATTCAGCCTAAATTTGCCAATTCAAAATTTGACTAAATTGGACTATTTTGATCAATGACTCTAGAATCCTGAAAATTACATATAAAACTGGGATCCAGATTTGTATAAAATTACTATATAATTTTTTAATATTTTAGAGTTGAGTTTGTATAAACTAACTAACAGCTAGTTTTATAAGTTAGATATATATTTGTATAAAATGAATCATATCAGCTGATTATTGAAATTGGGCCAAAATTTAATCCTTAAATTATGATGATCATGATCGATGTATCACCAATTCAAATTAGTAATAGCATAAAAATCATATGATCAACTCCACGAACCCACCCTATTTTTACAAAACATCTTATAAAAACACGCGTCAAACCGATGAGCACAACCAAAAACCGATGAGCTTGAATAGCAGAAGGCGACTGGCACTTCAAAATTTTAAATTTACAACTTTTTAGTGTAAAGGTAACGAACGCTATAACTAATATTCGTGACTTTATTTATTTATATTATTTTCCTGTTTTTTAAAAAAATAATATAATTTATTTTTTAGTTTACTGTAACAATACAATTTATTATCAATATGTCAAGCAGTGATACAGTTCCTACTCCACCTACAACACCTCTTGCCACGCCTACGTCTGAATTTTCTTGTTCTATTTGTCAAAAAAGCTATAAGAATCAAAATGGACTCTCTTGGCATCTGGCTATTGTAAAAAAATACAATATTCCACATATTAGCTTGGATGGTTTGTCAGAAACGAACAATGATCAATTTAAAAGTATATTGGTATACTTAATCCATCGCAAACTTCCAAATGGGTTTAGAAAGGGGGGTCGTCAATTAGTATCACTTGCTTGTACTGAGCATCAATTTTTTGACATTTTTAAAGGATATATTCATCATTGTAGCAACAGAAATATTTATAAATGTACTTTCTGAGGTGTTAGTGGATATCAAACTTTAAGTGAAGTTTTAAATAATCCACTATAGGGTCGAAAATTTTATAATGGAGAACAACAAACGTATGTTGTCTTATTTGATGATTTGCCTCAACATATAAAAAATAATCCATTAGCCATTGCAGCTGCCAAAAATATGTCCGCTAAAAAACGCAAATCAAAATGTAATCCTGGAGAAGTAACTATCGAGTGGAGAATTAAATCTGAGAAAGATGCAAAGGAAAATTATTGTGAAGCGAGTTTTATGCATATGTATTTTTGGGTAAAACAAGTTTAAATTTTAGGATGTACTATGATAGTTTATAGAACAAATTTTATTTATAATAAACTTTTTAACTACAAATTATAGACCTTCAATTACAATAAAGAAGTCATGTTTCTAATACAAAATTATGATTGTGACATATGAATATGTTGAGGTTTGGGATATGAAAGGGGAATATTATTTTGAGTATAATAAAAGAGCCTATTTTCATGTTGCAAAATTTCACTAATAGCTGAATTTTTATTTTGAAATTTTCCATTATTTTTAAGTGTTTTTCAAAAAAAATAAGAAACATGATCATGATTCTTTTTCTCAACTGCACTACATGAAAAAGAATTTAATCCTCACCTTTGATGCTTAGACATAAATTTCCAAACATGTGATACTAACACATAAATATAGGGAGTTAAATCTGAAGATTGTTAAAGTCCTTATACTAAAATAATATTAGTTTCAAGATCTATTACAGTTTTCTTTAGAAATAACTCATGCCATGCCTTTGCTTTTAGACGAAATAATTGTGAATCTGTTTCTCTCTTTCCTAAAAGATCATATAATTCAGCAAATCCATCCCATAAGCTTTTAATTAATACAGCACATTCTGAATCAAAAAGCTTAGTCAAATCAAAATTTTGAAGAATACAGAGTTTATCATCTCCCATTAGAGAAGTGTAACTCCAATTATTAGTATCACAGATCTTCCAAAATTCAAAGCGGATTTTTAAGATTTCCATCTCCTTGATTATAATA